>APFE030991295.1:26146-146141 GCA_000404065.3 Pinus taeda | reverse complement strand
AAAAACTGCTAAAAATAGTAAACTGTGCTATAATTAAGGAAACTGAAAGAACTGAAAGAAGCACTAGAGGGGATCCACGTGGAATTAGCGGGTGGCCACCAATATCCACTTGGATCACTCATCGTTGTCGCATCGCTACTAATCCAAAAAATATAACATTGTTGGTGATACTCTTTATCGTTGCGGTGCTGACTCTATATTTCAACATGTCCTAACTCTTAAAGAGGATGAAAAAGAACTAAATGATTTCCATTATGGAGTGTGTGGTGGTCATATGTCTAGGTATACTATTGCGCAAAATATATCACGCACTGGCTATTTTTGGCCTTTCGTGTTTAAAGATTACATAATCACTGTAAAAAAAATGCCATAATTGCCATGTTTATGATCACAAGATGCAAGCACCCCCAACTCCTCTTCACCTTATTATAACTATTGGTAATTTTTCAAAATGGGGCATAGATTTTGTCACAGTAAGAATTCCATCAATGTTAAGAATGTTTTTACGGGTCCATTTTTTGGAAAGACAGTTTGATTACATTGAATATCAACACATTCCAAGAAATCTAAACACATTAATTGACGCATTAGCCAATCATGTGTTAAATAGACATTTTCAACCTCTGTAAGTAAAAACAATACCCATCCATATATTGAATAAGATAAATTGAAATTAAAGGTGGTAGTCTCCATTAGATAAAGTCTATGGAGAGTATGTTATACAAAAAATATATCATCCAAAGACATAAGGCTCCATGGCCTTTATTATCTGAATATGCTGATACAAAAATCAAAATGTAGCCCTAGAAGAATAAGAAGCTAAGCATGATGATGTCACGATAGAAGACTATAGCACGAACGACCCGACGTAACAATCACCTGAGCGGTCCTGGAACCCCAACCACATGCCTTCGGTATTGGAGAGGAAAATCATCAATCCTAGTATCTGGGATATCTATAGTCAAACTCTCTAGGTTGTGTTCTGAGTAAACCGGTCGACAAAACCACGAGCCATTTCCTCCAGGGAAGAGATCTCTCCAATATCTTCATTTTCATCCATTTAAATTTTAATTTTAAGCCTTCATTTAATTTTTTTTGGGGGGGAGGGGTTCTTATTTTGAAAATTTTTCCCTCAGGCGTACGTTGTTTCGCTTCATCGTGATAACACAGGTTGGTAATTTTTAGTGTACAGAGAAACACGATCTACGCAGTTTCTCTCTTGAGGAACTACGCAACTGCACTCTGTTCACCAAAAATCAGTCGCACAAGTGTCAAGGGTTTTAAGAAACGCGGTAATTCCACCCAAAAAAATTCAAATTTGTTTTAAATGTTGCACTAACTCCCTTTAAATGTCATTTTCAGGATTTTTGACCATTCAAAATGGAATGGAGGGAGAGAGAACATGAAAATCATGATGAACTAGCTTTGGATGATCCGACAACTTTGCAATCTTTGAGAAATTGTGGACTCTATAAATATTGGATCATTCCGAGAATGAAATCTCAGTTGGAGCTCATGACATGGTTGGTGAGAACCTGGGATGTCCAGGATCAGTGTTTCATGATCAGGGATCATCATCTCTCCATTGATGTTGATGACATATATTTCTTGACTGGGCTTTCCTGTAGAGGGGTTGATATTTCTTTGTATGGGAAAAGATCGGGTGGAGATACTACTGTTGGATATCTACGATGATATTGTGGGAATACACAACTCAAGGATGACAGGATTGGTATTATAACTATTGAGAACATATCCTTGAGAACCATAACTTTCACTGTTAGCAAATTGTGTGGCAGCACAGCTCTTCACTTGGCCTCAAAGGCCCAAATGTAGACCATTATGGAATGTTGGTAGTCCACAATCTTTAACTGGTGTGAGGAAATGGTTGTCAATATGGAAGGACAACTGACCAGAGCTAAGAATGGTAAACTGAAGAATTTCAGTTATGGTGCCATTCTTATTTATTTCTCTCTAGGGGGGATTCCACTCTTCATTCCATAGTAGGTTTTGGTGGATGAGGTGGGGCCTCGAGATCCACAGATGTTGAGGTGGGTTTTGCTTATGGCTCGTTATGAGGTGATGGTCTAGTGGTGAAATACACTCCTGAGTTTTTTGTATGGTTGGGTCAATAAATCATCTCGATCAAGGATTTCCCATATGCAGGGATGGACTACAGGGTTCATTAAAAATACTTTAGAGGACTCATTCAAAGGATGAGCTTATAGGGCAAGCATATGTTATCCTCCTCAAGCTTGTAAAAAATAAAGAGGTAGTTGCCAGTAATGTGTTGTGGCCACAACCACCACCCTATCAAAACTTGCCTTGGTAGAAATTCTGAATGGGTCCCCGAAAAGTTGGTCTTCTACCTCTCCGAATGATTTGTTTAGTCCTAAAGACTTTACTCATTGCCGAGCCAAATTTTCAGTTCTTAACGGTCAAGCCCCCCCCCTTTAATCCTTGCTGCATGGTCCATTCATCACCTAGCCTAGCCATCCATTCATTACCTCCATCAGAACCTTTTCAGCCCTCAAAACCTTCTATCGCATCATTATTCCCATTGTAACTCTTCATAGTGAAAATACTTCGCAAAGCATGCATAAATCCCTTTTTTGTGGCCTATCGCAATTAACACTGTGCATTTTTTTTCCTTCCGGACCCGACGACATTATCAACCCAAATTCATAATTTTCAAGTTCGGAACCATGTCACAAGTCGCTATCGGCCAAGCCCAAAGTATATATATATAAAAGGCGCATATGGTATACTAGACCCGACGGCTGTATTAACCCCGATATATATTTTATCGGGTCTGCCCCCCCAATCGCTTATTGCAATCGGCGGGCCCAGGGGTTATACATACATACATACATACATACATGCATACATGCATACATGCATACATGCATACATGCATACATACATACATACATACATACATACATACATACATACATACATACATACATACATACATACATACATACATACATACATACATACATACATATATCATAATACTTAATAACATACATACATACATACATACATACATACCTTACATACTACATATAATATATATATATTTTATAATTATATAATTATTATATATAATATATATTATTAATATATATATATCTATATATTGCGCCATGGTATACCGGACCCGCCAGGGTTATTAAAATATAACGCATATATATATCGGGTCTGGCCTAATCACATATCGCAATCGGCTGGGCCCTAGGCCTATGCATATTGCGATATGCAATATGGTGGACCCACCGATCTGATTAAACATAATATATATGCTATCGAGTCTGCCCCTCCCCTATCGTAAATCGCTATCGGCAGTGTCTAGCACTCAAAACACTCATGCATAAGGTGCGACACCATACGCGGGACCCACTGATGATTTTAGGCTCAGGCATATAAAATTTGAAGTTCGGTTGTATGGCCCGGACGCGGGTTTTTCCTCTGTTTCTTGTGTATTTGGTAACATGCTATGGTCGCGGTTTTTTTTTATGGAAAATGCCATATGGCAGAGCCGATAGGGTATAGGTCCCTGCCCATAGTATTTCAAGTCCGGGTTTTGGGGTCCGCTCTGTGTTTTGCGAGGATTTGCAATGTAAAGTGGATTTGTATTTACGAGACTTAATCAATGCATAAATTAAAAGGAAGGGGGGATTCTTTCACATTTGATGATTTAAACGCGAGATTCATGTTTTATAGGCCTGTTTGCCATATGTCTCACAGTCATAGTTGATATAAATTATTTTGCACGCAAATTCGAGTAGAGTTGGTAACGGATAAAGATGAGTTGTATCTAAATGACATCTCTGCTCCACCAGTGTCAGCATTGAAAAACGCACTCTGCGGAAGGGAAGACGAACTGCCAAAGTGGATAATGGAGGCACTCCTTCAGTTCAGTGGAAGCACTCATGACAACATTAATCCATCAAGATGTCATCATTGCTAGATACATCACAAAGCATCCCAGATGTGGGATGATGAGCGCAACATCTTCAGTTTCCTTCAGGAAATGACAGAGAATGATAGCCACTCCACACAGATGCTAAGAAATGATACGCAGTTCTCCTATGTTCCAAAGGCATCCATTCAATTCCTAGGAAGGAGAATGCTCCACCAAGGGTGACCTCGGCGTGTCAGCAGTTTCACCGACCATTCTCATCTGTATATGCTGATCTGTGTAATGAAATGGGGAAAATGAAAGTTCATGGAAGATGGAGGGTCATGGTGGGCTGCATAAGTATTACCTCCAGAGAGGAGAGGGGGGATTTTTTTTTGGAAATGGCAGCTTTGATTTATTGTGAATAAAGAAACACTGTTTAGTTCAATGAGGAGCCTGTGTTTCAGATTGATTTTCCTCTTCTTTTATGTGTTTTGATCATAATGTTGTCGCTGGCATAAATGCAAATGTATATTTGTGTTTTTTTGTGCATATTGATAACTTACAGTTCATGGTTATGCCTGGTAATTTGAAAATGATTCAACATCATGGTTAAATCTTGAAAGATTGCTAATTCGAGACTATGATGGACATTAATTGCAAGCTTTTCTTCCATAAAATGGAACGTGTATTCCTGTATGAATGATTGGATTGCAATTAGGATTTAATACAACCATATTCTTAAGTGGACTAGTAATTGATTCATTTGGATTTGGGATTTCTATATGATGTTTAACCTCCTTTGTTTGCCCCTGCAGGATAGGTTAGGATAGTTAGGATATAGACTAGAGTAGTTAGAAATAACTTACATAGGATTTAATACATAGTGGTTAGCTATTTTATTTTGTTGATGTAATTGAAGCCTTCTTCCCAGAAGCAATCTTTTAACTCATTTAATAGTTTATGGGGTCCCTTAAAACTCGTCAGAACTAGCCATTCCAAACGAAAGCAGGTCTAATTGGGGCTTGCGATCGGGTTAGTTCTTTTTGTTGGTATAGCGAAAATTTGCCATGTCAACAAATTGGCCCTAGAACGAGGGCCTGAACTGCCGTCCACAACTTTTTATGATTTCATTTATAAATGTTCACATGGACTCGAAAAGATTAATGCATGGATAGTGAAGGTCGAAAAGACCCTTCCTCTCATTCAAAAAAACCTCATTTTGAAGAAGATACACTGTGGGAGTATCCTGTCACTCAAGAACAACCAGTCAGAAGACTTACTCGAGCTTACGCTCATTCTCTATCACAACTCCCTATCTTTCAGTCATTACCTCCGATAGCAACAAGAAAGCGAAGGGTCTATCACATAAACGAAGAGACATATGCAACCCCTTCTCTTGAAGATATTGTGCTTGATTCTTTGCAGAGTATCGACTCTCCTTGGGAAAAAATTCCTGAGGATTCCCTTTCTGAGGGCATTCCCTGGCCTGATTTGGAAAATACTAATGAAGAAACCCTCAACCAGGATATCCCAATCCTCGATATGGCTAATATTCCTCAACCGGGTGGAAACCAACTCCCACCTCCTCCGGGATCACTTCCTCCCTGGCTTGCTTAGGACGCCATAGCAGTACTTAGGTAGCAACATCCCTTACCCAAGAATGCAGAAAGAGTACTACCTAAATTCGACCCTGAGTGGGGAGACACCGCTGAAAACCATATTTATTCTTTCTTCTTGGCCATGCACATGCTGGGGGTAGCTGATGAAGATATAGTTTGTCGCCTATTCCCTTTTACCTTGATTGGTGCAGCTTCCACATGGTACTTTAGCCTGAGAACGCAATCAATCACTTCATGGGCTACCTTTCAACAGGCCTTTTTAGACAAGTATGGTGATGACAAAACCCCTCCGGCCTGAGTTCTAGAACTATCACATTTGAAAATGGAAACCAAAGAAAAGGTCAAAGATTTTAACATCCGGTTCAACACCTTGTTCAATAGAATCCCAGCCACCGCTCGACCTACTGAGGAGGTGCTCATGGAATTCTACATCACTACTCTCCCTAGCCCTACTGCGATGTGCATCAAAAGGAGTAATGCACAAACCTTACAGGGTGTTATCGATGGAGCAGTAAAAGTAGAGAATGAAATGCTTAGTCTCACAGCATGCCATCAAACAGCCGGAGAAAACAAAGCCTCTCAAGCATCCAAGAAGAATAATGGGAGTGATAACAAAGGGGCTGAAACCAAAGAAAAGGATACCACAGATGTAGAAGGTTTTCATTGGATCATTAAGAAGTTGACAAATACTGTCATCGATATGAAAAGGAATTCTGGAGAGAGTACAAGCGGGAGTGGAGGAGAGTATAGCAACATAAAAACTTTCACACCTTTCTATCATAAGAATGTAGATGTTGGTCATGGTCCACTTGCACTGCCTGCTCCACCCAACGAAGGGAATTTAAGTACAGAAGAGCTGGCTCTTATCGGTTCTCTCCTTAACCAATAAGAACCTATAGTGGAGCTAGAGCCAGAACAAGAAGATGAGGAAGAATACCAAGTAGAAGAGCCCTTGGAAGAAGAATCTGAAATCAACGTACTATGGGATTTCTATACAATGAGAATGATGATGATCAAGGAGACAGTATGGTAGAGATCCACACTAATGAAATCCATACACGAAGCAAAGGGCCACTTGCTAGTGTGATGAAACCTGTACATCAAACCAAGAAAGATGTCCGCCCTGTGAAGAAACCCACTCCCAAAGTTCTTGTGGAGAAGGGTAGACCTAGTGGTCAGTCCAAGAATACCCCAATGGCAAACCATCTAGAGAAAGAAAATGCATCTCCCACTGCATCGAAGGCGACTCAAAATGGTAAACTCCCACATAAGAATGGAAAAACCCGTATGTTTACTCAACCCTATCCTGTTTATAACATTGATTACAATATTGTGAATGATCTTAAGAAATCTAGGGCTAATATCACATACTTTGATTTCCTGAAATTAACGCAGCAAAGAGATTTGCTCTTGAAATCTATGAATGAGCAGAACTGTAAAACTCCCACCACCCCAAGTAGCCAAACCCAGAAGTTAGTCCCAGACCTGTTATTACTCCCAGCTCAGCCCAAAAGCCATCAGCCATGGAAGCCACCCTATCAAAAATGAATCGAAAACCCCAAGATGTCAGTGTAGCCACGATAGGAAGGAAATCAAAATCCATGACTCCCCCTTTCCTTATCACATTTGAAATCTTCAACATGAATGTGCACAATTGCTTGGAAGACTCAGGTGCCTCATCCACTGTGATGCCTTACGCTGTTGCTAAAAGACTCCATGCGATACCTGAGAAATCTAGGACTCAAATCATGCAATTAGAGGGGACAAATGTGAAAGTAATTGGGGAATTGAAAGATGTATTGATCTGGATGACTGCTAAACCACAATACGCACAAGTCATTGATATAGTGGTAGTCGATATACCCGAGGCTTATGGAATGCTGCTTAGTAGGGATTGGTCAACAAATAAACTGAATGGATACTTCTCAACTGATTGGTCCCATCTCTTGCTGCCTCAGAAGGGGAAGGGCGATATGCTGAGAGCTGATCGAGAAATATACATGAAGTATGTGGTAATGGAACTAAATGGTCCCAATGAACGTGTAATGTTTATCAACTCCATCCTTGGGAACTATAGTTTCAATGTTTATGCTACAGAAACTTGTTTTGGACAATTCCATGCAGAAATAGTTGAAGAAACTTTGACATACACATAGTTGGAAGCTCCCTCCCATAATCTAACTGATGAAATATCCTGTATTATAGTAGACGATAGGACTAATTTCTTAGATAATAGTTCAATTGATGTAACATTAGATTCTATATTTTGGACACTCTATTTTGATGGCTCTAACTACCTTGAAGGTGTATGTGCTAGGAGCATTCTCATTGACTCACAAGGGAATGAACACTTGATGGCCATCCAGTTTGAGTTTGCATGCACCAACAATATAACATAATATGAAGGTTTGTTGCCGGGCCTAAAGAAAGCCATTGATATGAATGTAAAAAATCTTAAAGTTTTTGGTGACTCACAGATAATCGTGGATCAGGTAAGGAAAGGATACATTGCAATTCACCACACCTGGTAAGGTACTAGCATGAGGTATGGAACTTAATTGACAGTTTTGATTCCTTTAATATCATATACATACCTCGAGGGAAAAACCAAGATGCTGATTTGATGGCTAGTATGGCTACTAAACTTTTTCCTGATTTTAGATTGAAGAAAAATAAATGTTATGTTGAATTGATTTTTTGACCATCCGTGCTAGATAACATCTCAAATTGGTAGGTGTTCGAAGATGACAAGCAAATCCTTGAGTTCTTGCAATGCAAGAAGACATTCAAGAATGTAGTCATTGATGAAAAGGAGCACGAAAAGCTTATGAATGAGAGGGAAGGTGAGGAAAAGGATCAGCCCAATGTGATTCCCAACTCAATTGTTAAGATGGAGCACTTGTATGACTTGCATGATAAATTCAAGAAGCCGACTAATTGCAAAACGCATAGCTTATCCATGAAGTATGAATCGGTCAACCTTGGGACCAAAGAAGATCCAAAAAATGTCAATCTGGGCTTGGGGTGCTCTCCACAAGAAAAGGCTGCATTTGTCAAGCTATTTAAAGAATACAAGGACGTTAATGCCTGGACATATGAAGACCTAAAAACCTTTGATACCAGCGTTATGCAGCATGTAATCCATTTGGAAAAGGAGTCTAAGCCCTACCAACAAAAGCTTCGTAAGCTACATCCAAGCCTAAAACCATTGGTCAAGAAAGAATTAAACAAAACACTGGATGCTAAAATCATGTTCCTTGTTAGACACACACGCTAGGTAGCTAATCTCATGCTAGTGAGAAAGAAAAATGGAGACATCAGGCTGTGTATTGGCTTTAGAAACCTAAACAAAGCATCACAAAAGGATAACTATCCTGTCCCTTCTATGGAGCACATTCTTCAGTGTGTTTCTGGGTCTTAAATGTTGTCCCTATTAGACGATTTTTTAGGATACAATCAAGTGTTAGTATCTAATGGGGATCAGCTTAAGACAACCTTCAACACTAAATGGGTCACTTATGCATATTGAAAAATTCCTTTTGGACTCATTAATGCGGGCGCCACATTCCAGAGAGTTATGGATATAGCTTTCCAACGGTTGATTAACAGATTAGTAGTAGTATACATGGATGACATCATAGTGTATTCATATCACAGAAGGGATCATATTTGTCACCTGAAACAAATCTTTGAAAGATGCCGAAGATACGAGATATCGTTGGATCCCAAGAAGAGTGTCTTCGTAGTCACAAAGGGGAAACTACTGGGTCATGTCCTCTCTAAAGAAGGTATTGTTATTGACCTTGAAAGAATAGAGACTATCATGAGAATACAACCCCCGACAAATAAAAGGGCAATGCAATATTTCTTCGGGAAGATCAATTTCGTCAGGAAGTTTGTCTCAGGCTTTGCTAAAATAGTGCGCCCTATGCAGCTAATGATGAAGAAAGACGTTGTGTACGAGTGTAGCGATGAAGCCAAGAAAGCATTTCGGTGAATCAAGGAAGCCATCACTGAAGCTCCTGCACTAGTCAGCCCCGATTTCGTTAAGGAATTCTTCTTGTACACTTTTGCTTTTGATGTTTCATATGCCACAATACTCACTCAGAAAAATAACGAAGGCCACGAAGTCCCTATTTCTTATATGAGCTCTAATCTCCAAGGGGCAGAACTCAACTACCTAGACGTGGAGAAACAGGGCTTTGCAGTTTTCAAGGCTGTAAAACATTTCCGCCCTTATTTACTAAAGGCTAGGACCAAAGTAATTGTTCCCCATCCTACTGTAAGAGCCCTCTTCGTGCAGAAGGAAATGGGGGAGCGGAGAGGGAATTGGATAACCGCCCTTCAAGAGATTGACCTCGAGATTAAGCCAACATAGGTAGTTCGAGGGTAGGGACTTTGCAAGCTAGCAGCAGAAGCCTTGAAGGATAAAGAAGGAGCGTCTGAAGAACTAGAAATCTAGAGCATGAAATATGCACAAATGGAATTTAGGAAGGAGCCCCTATGGATTAACAAAGCCTTGATGTATGAACGAGAAATGTTGGAAGCCCTTTTGGACCTAGAGTCATGGGACTACGACATACACTTCTATCTGATACGAGGATCATGTCCTGAACACATGGATGCATCACAAAGGAGATAACTCAGGTTGAAATCCAATTAGTATCATTTGGCTGATAACATATTATACCAAAAAAATTATGATGGAATCTGGTAGAGGTGTTTGGAAAAGGATGATGCTGACCATGTATTTAAAGAAATGCATCATGGCCCAGCAGGTGGTCACTATGGCAGAGAGACCACTGCTCACAAAATATTAAGAGCTGGATATTATTGGCCCACATTGTTCAGAGATTCACATGCCTATGCTCGCAAATGCAAGGTGTGTCAAACCGCAGCAGGATGAGAAAGAAAGCCTGCTGTTCCCCTTAGGCCCGTTATGATTTGTCGCCCATTCCAGCAATGGGGCCTAGATGTCATAGGCGAAATCACTCCAAACTCTTCACAGCAACATAAGTACATACTCACAGCTATCGACTACTTCACCATATGGACCGAAGCCATCCCGCTTCAGAAGGTAAATGAAGACGAGGTAATATCATTTATTGAGAAATTCATTATCAACAGGTATGGCATCCCTGATGCTTTCATATTTGATAATGCTTCTTACTTTTCATCACTGAAATTGACTGAGTTTGCTATTGATAAATCAATCCACATGAGGTATTCATCAAACTATTATCCCCAGGGAAATGAAGTTGCAGAGTCTTAAAATAAAAACCTTATCCGCATAATCCACAAGTCTGTCGCTGATAACCCGAGGAACTGGCACAACGCCCTAACAAATGCCCTGTGGGCTGTTAGGGTCACCCCAAAAGTGGCCTTAGGAAACTCCCCATACTTCCTCATCTATGGAAAAGAACCCATCCTGCCTCCCAATGTTACCCTTCCCTCTTTACAACTCTCCCAAGATTCAAGAGGAACCCCTTCGGCCCCACTCCAAGAAAGGATCAACCAATTGGTGAAGTTGGAGGAATTGAGAGAAAAAGCCAAGAAAAAATTCAAAAATCACCAAATGATTGTGAAAATATGGTTTGATCATCATATGGCAGGAGATAAAGACTTCCAAATAGGAGAGCTAGTCCTAAAATGGGACAAGTTGAGTGAGCCAAAGGGTAAACACACAAAATTCTAACACTTATGGTTGGGTCCATTCCAAATCGAGGAGAAGATTGGACAGGGAACTTACAAATTGAAAACTTTACAGAGAGAAACTAAAAAACTCCTTATTAATGGCCAAAATCTCAAAAGATACATCCAGTAGCCACCACGTGGTGGTTACCTCCTGAGTAGGTTAGGATTTATTTTATTTCGCTGTTAGTTTAGTTGCATTTCCACCTTTTCCTTTCTTGTCTCTTTGCAAAGATCATTTCCTTTATGTTTTGAATTGTAGTCCTTTCAACCAACTGATTTTAGTCACCCAGTCTCATTTTCACCTTTTTAGATTGCCCTCATTAACCTGCTAATCCTAAAATCCATCATTACTTTGCAAATCAAACAAATTTTCAATGAGCCCATGAGAACTGAAAATCAGAAGTGGAATTCAAACCAAAGCCAGTCATTGGACTTTGTTGGGAACTTGGGTAAGATCTGTTGATAACTTGGATTTCTGGAGCATGTGGGGGCATCTTTATAAAACAAAAAATGTGTAACTACAGCTGGACTGGCATGGAGGAACGCTGCATTTTAAATAAATCCCACTCAGACCTAGCCTATACTTGCCTGTAAGGTTTACAATCATTCTCCATTGGTCCCATCCACCATGCTAAGTTTTCCAATACCTGTCATATACAAGTAAACCTCCTTTCATGGGCTAAACTCACTGTCATATACCTGTGGCAAATCCAATTGTGCTCTAGTCCTTGTGCCTGAAACTGGAAGGACTTATTTAAAAAAAAATGAAATGTCAGGTCCTTGTGCCAACCTGGAAAGATAGGTTGTTTGGGAAGCCGGTTAGAGTAGGAATTGTTGCTGGGCTCAGAGTATCAGTTGATACAGCAAGCACAACCTTACTTAAGCGGTTTAAAAATATGGCAAGATCCATGACTGTGCCCCATTCAATCATATGAAAATATAGCACCAAAATTCTTATATAAAGGGCAGAGAAACATATTTATATCAAGTTTGATGAACAAAAAAGAGCTGAGGTACACACCTCAACAGGTATGGACAGATCAATGATGGCCCCAAAAGGATTTTGAAAATGGGAAACAGGTAAAGGGAGGTCAATAAACCCCATAATATTGCCATTGGAGAATTCCTGTCAAAATCCTATCAGTAAGTAGAATCTATTTGTCTCTGTCCTACCTGAAGCAACTAATGTTGAAGTGGAAACCATGCTTGTCCATCTATGTAGTCTGCATTTCAAGTTTATCCTAACACCTTGATGTTCTATTGATCCAAGGTTTATTTCGAAACAGAGATAACTGGTTTGCCCTGTAGTTCGCCATTTGTTGCGGCCACAACCACCACCCTATCAAAACTTTCCTTGGCAGTAATTCTGAATGGGTTCCCTAAAAGTTGGTCTTCTACCTCTCCGAATGATCTTTTTAGTCCTAGAGACTTTAAATCATTGTCTAGCCAAATTTTCAATTCTTAATGGTCAAGCCCCCCCCACCCTTTTAACCCTGCTGCATGGTCCATTCATCACCCAGCCTAGCCCTCCATTCAATCCCTTCATTGGAATGTTTTCAGCCCTCAAAATCTTCTATCACATCATTATTCCCATCATAACTCTTTATAGTGGAAATACTTTGGAAAACATGCATAAATCCCTTTTTTATGGCCTATCGCAACTAACACTGCACACTTTTTTCCTTCCCAACCCAATGGCATTATCAACCCAAATTCATAATTTTCAGGTCCGGAATCGTGTCGCAAGTCACTATTGGCCAAGCCCAAAGGCTATATATATAAAAGGCGCATATGGTATATTGGACCCGACGACTATATTAACCTTGATATATATTTTATTGGGTCTTCCCCCCCCAATCACTTATCGTAATCGGCGGGCCCAGGGGTTACACACACACACACACACACACAAACACACACACACACACACACACACACACACACACAACACCACACACACCACACACACATTATATATATATTAAATATATTTTATTATATATATATATATATATATATTATATATATATACATATTATATATTACGCCATGGTATATCAAACCCTCCTGGGGCTATTAAAATATATGTATGTATATATATATATATATATTATATATATTATAGATATATATAATTATATATATAGAGAGAGAGAGAGAGAGAGAGAGAGAGAGAGAGATATCAGGTCTGGCCTAATTGCATATCGCAATCGGCCGGGCCCTAGGCCTGCGCATATTGCGATATGCGATATGGCGGACCCGTTGATCTGATTAAACATAATATATATATGCTATCTGGTCCGCCCCTCCCCTATCGCAAATTGCTATCGGCGGGGGCTAGTGCTCATGCATAAGGTGCGACACCGTACGCCAGACCCACCGATGATTTTAGGCTCGGACATATAAAATTTGAAGTCCAGCTGTACGACCCGGACGCGGGTTTTTCCCGTGTTTCTTGTGTATTCGGTAACATGCTATGGTCGCGGTTTTGGATGGAAAATGCCATATGGTGAATCCGATAGGGTATAGGTCCCCGCCCATAGTATTTCAAGTTCGGGTTTTTGGGTCTGCTCTGTGTTTTGCGAGGATTTGCAATGTAAAGTGGATTTGTATTCACGGGACTTAATCAGTGCATAAATTAAAAGAAAGGGGGGATTCTTTCACATTTGATGATTTAAACGCGAGATTCATGTTTTATAGGCATGTTTTCCATATGTCTCACAGTCATAGTTGATATAAATTATTTTGCAAGCAAATTCGTGCAGACCCGGTATTGGATAAAGATGAGTTGTGTCTAGATGACACCACTGCTCCACCGGTGTTAACATTGCGAAACGTACTCTGCGGAAGGCAAGACAGACCGCAAAAGTACATAATGGAGGCACTCCTTCAGTTCAGTGGAAGCACTCGTGGCAACGCTAATCCATCAAGATGTCATCATTGCCAGATACATCACAAAGCATGCCAGATGTGGGATGATGAGTGCAGCGTCTTCAATTTCCTTCAGGAAATGACAGAGAATGATAGCCACTCCACATAGGTGCTAAGAAATGATACATAGTTCTCCTCTATTCCAAAGGCATCCATTCAATTCCCAGGAAGGAGAACTCTCCACCAAGGGTGACCTCAACGTGTCATTAGTTTCACCGACCGTTCTCATTTGTATAAGTTGATCTGTGTAATGAAATGGGGAAAACGAAAGGTCATGGAAGACGGAGGGCCATGGGGGGCTGCATAAGTATTACCTCCAGAGAGGAGAGGGGGGTTTTTTGTTTGGAAAAGGCAACTTTGATTTATTGTGAATAAAGAAAGACTGTTTAGTTCAATGAGGAGCCTGTGTTTCAAATTGATTTTCCTCTTCTTTTATGTGTTTTAATCAGAATGTTGTTGCTGGCATAAATGAAAATGTATATTTGTTTTTTGTGTGCATATTGATAGCTTGCAGTTCATGGTTATGCCTGTTTATTTGAATATGGTTCAACATCATGGTTAAATCGTGAAAGGTTGCTGATTCGAGACAATGTTGGACATCAATTGCAAGCTTTTCTTCCATAAAATGGAATGTGTATTCCTGTATGAATGATTGGATTACAATATGGATGTAATACAAACCTGTTCTTAAGTGGACGAGTAATTGATTCATTTGGATTTGGGATTTATATATGATGTTTAACCTCCTTTGTTTGCCCCTGCAGGATAGGTTAGGATAGTTAGGATACAGACTAGAGTAGTTAGAAATAGCTTAGATAGGATTTAATACATAGTGGTTAGTAGTTTTATTTTGTTGATGTATTTGAAGCCTTCTTCCCAGAAGCAATATTTCAACTCATTTAATAGTTTACGCGGTCCCTTAAAACCCGTTAGAACTAGCCATTCCAAACGAAAGCAGGTCTAATTGGGGCTTGCGATCGGGTTAGTTCCCTTTGTTGGTATAGCAAAAATTCGCCATGTCAACATAATGGTGGGGGAAAATTAGGAAAAGGTATTCATTTTACATTCATTATAAAGGCAATATATCACTTTTGAACACAACACTCTGTCACACCTGTGCTCAGTTTAGGAAATCCATTTGTCTTACAGTTAATCAAACCCATTGAAAGTCTTCAACTGCTTTTGTGTATTAACATTGAGTCAAATGCTGCCAAGTCAATTGTCATGTCCCTATGTGTTCAAGAGAAGTTCAACCTCAGTTCATGTTCCTTTGCAAATTTTACCCTTCAATCGCGTCAACCATCCCTGAGTTAGTCCTTGCAAATATCCTTCAAAACTTGACATTGTGTTTCATGTCATAGGTTCTCTAGTGATAGGTCGCTTCCTACCGACTTTAGCTCATTATCTATGAAGTTGATCTAGAAACCTTCAGTACCTTGAGGCCTGCATGCCTTAATGGTAGGTTTCTCACCTTCGATGATAGGTTCTCATCATTGGCCTTCGATCGAACGATTCTATGAGTGTTCGACTTCATATCATATTTTCACACACTATAGATTGGGAGTACTTTGAGATCTATTGTTGTTATTGGTGGTTCCCTCTCATAGGGTTAATGATTCACATCATTGACCAATAATCAAGTGGTTTCTACCATGTTCGACTTCGATACATTCACTTGCACGGATAGGTTCGTACTACGAATCGAGAGATGGAGATCAAGACCCTAGATCTAGTTTCATCAATCCAGGCTGTGAGGAGTTATACATTCATGATTATGTCGACAAATTCATAGCTGATGGATGCACCCATACTGTGTCTACTATGGATATGATTCTTGAGTTTTTTTGTACTTGTTCATTGAGTTAGTTTTACTCTGAGTATGATAATTCCTACCTCAGTGATGTTTATATATTTCATTGTAATCCTTGAATGTTTCTTGCATGTTTCCAATCATTTTCTCGGGCCCAATATTTTTCATGGTAAAGCACTTCAATCTTTAAAAAATTAATTTTCAAACTTTGCACCATAAGGGGCAATCTGTTACACATCATTTTGTCACCATGACACTTGACTGTTAAAATGGATCTCTCCCCATCCATAAACATGTTCCATTACATCACTTAGAAATCAAATAATCAAAAACCCTTGAAGAAGGAATTTTGTGTAAAATGACTTTATAACTTGTTAAGTATGACCTGTGCACTTTTCCTAGCCAGTTTCCGTGCATTTTCAGTTTCTATCCCTAAAACCTGCACAAAATTGTGCTCTATCTTCTACTATAGACTGCGCACATAACTCAAAGAAAAGTAAAAATAAAAAGTGAATTCCAGAAGTACTGTTGGGCTAATATATCCCAACTGAAAGATTCTAGGTCATATCTATTCGAGCCATACCCATAAGATCATGGAGATAATTCTCTCTCATCAAGGAACCCTAATCCCCTAATTAGAGGATCTCATCCTTCTCTTTTGGATATGCAACTTCTTCCTCTTGGCCTAGAAATTGAATACATGCTAGAGGGATTATCTGATTAAAAAAAAATACACTTATTTTGTTGGATTTATATTGGAAGCCTTATCATCTAAGGAGAGGGTTAGAGGAATTTTGGAGGAACCTTATGACATAAAGGCAGAGGTTGTAAGGATCTTCTTTATCGTTGAATTAATACAAATGGATCCTTTTTTCCATTGTAGTGTCTTACTGAAATGATGAATGATTTATGTTTCTTTTTATATTCAATAAGATAATCTCAATTTCTAATCTCCTTGATCATTAGATTAAGCTTGTTTGAATTTTTATGTTGCATATGTTGTTGATCTCTCTTATATATGTGATTGCAGGTCTTTTTGAGCATTGGGAAGATGCATCGGGACAAAGCATCGATCTCCATCAAGAATTTCACACATAGGTAAGAGGTTGTTGTAGCAGCTACAACCATCCTCCAAAATTTTGGCTAGCATGCAAATTTCAGAGCCTACCTTAGATCTTGCTATCGATCATCCTTGGTCACTTATTGGTAAGCTGATGATTTCAAGCTCCCCTCCTTGATCCTAAGAGTTGTCTGCGTTCTCATCTTTATGCAGTTGTGTCATTTTCATGTATAGTGGTTGTTGTTTGTCATGCAAACGGAATGTTGATTTTCTTCAAGGGAATCATGTGTGTATGAGTGGTCGTCATCACATAAACATGTTTCATTCTCACTTCACGCACTCTTGTCACAAAGTTTGTTGCATCAAGCAAAGTATGACTTATGCATTCTGGATGGTCTATGTTGTGTCACTAAGTTTTCATGTGTGATCACAATCAATTCCTATCAATGTTTACATATGTTTCACTAATCTCACACTTAGCCATTTTCCCGAGCAACCTAGCCTCATCTAGTTTCCCAGAACTATGTGCTTTTCTTCTGCAACCATTAGGATTCCTCCCTTGCCTGTTGAAACCCTACAGTGCACAGAGACACCAACCTCCCTTGCTTGCTGAAACCATGCAGCCCACAGAGACACCAACCTCCCCACCCAACACTGCTCTCCAAAATTCACAGAGTAGTCAGGAAACAAACACTGCTCTCCAGAAATGCGCAGAGAACTCTAGCTGCACTACAACAATAAATTGCACAGAGGTGTCCGCCCAGGACCCCCATCCTGCAACAGTGTCCTGTGCCTCAACACTGCGCAGTGTTGTCCAAGCTGACCTATATGTCTTGCATGCAAAAACTACATAGATGGGCCTCTGAGAGCCACATTTTGGCAACAGTCACTATCCACTAAAATTGTGCAGATCTACCACTCAGTGACTACAAGAAAATGTGACATGCTCAAATTGCTTCCAAGGAGTTGAGGAGAAGGACCAAGGAACCAAGTAAAGGAAAAGATCAAGACCACATGCAACTCTATCAGATGCATGATCATATTGAGGGTAAGTATGGTAAGTAAAGAACACCTTTCGAAGTACACATCATAGTTGAGTTTGCAGGATTGCTAGTCATTGTTATATCATCCTGTCCTCAGTAACATGCATGTACGTAAACACAAAAAGTCATTTTATGTGTTTCTTCTACATGTCTTGCTTCCTTTTCAATTGTTTGACCAACTTTCATCTTCGACATGTTGATTACTATGTCATGCTTGCGAACTCGTTCTGGTGATGTTGAAGGTTGTGTTTGATTTGTGCTCGCAATGTAAACATCTAGCGCACTCACACACGATGTTGTAATGACTATCATGCAAGTGTCGTCACAGTAAATGTTTATCCCAAGTGTCATGCTTGTCGCTCACACCCGTCAGTTAGTCACTGAGTGTATGTTGTCTTGATGGTTCGAGGTGTCTTGTCGAAGAGTCACGTTGAGTGACACGTTCGCAAGGTCATGCATGCACAAGTTAACTCACTCACAGACTTAGTCATTTTCCTAAAACTCTATTGACCAGACCAACCCCAAACAACAAGACCTCTGCTGAGCTGCACTATGTAGTCTCAACCCTTAGTGGTCATGTACTATTTCACAGAATTACGTAGAGCTTGAGGCTGCCTCCCAGGTAGTCTACACTACGCAATCCTGGAGTAAACCCGGCTAACTATCACCTACAACAACGCAGAAGTTTCTGAGCAAGCCATCTCAATCTGCGCTGCTCAAATCTATTAAGACTCCAGCTGGTCAACCAGAGAGTTTGACCGGGTAGTGACCCCTGTTCTCACTCCAAAAAATTGAGCAGATTTGCCAAGCATGTACGCCTTTGTTGACTGAAGGAATTGCGCAAACATGCCGGACATACACTCACTACTTGTCACTAAAATGTCATCAAAATTTCTGCAGTTCTGTTAGCCAGTCAGCTTGTCAGCCAACCCGCTACTCCTCAAAATTGCACAGTTTTAATGAGTTGTCTTGTAGTTGCCAAACATCCCGCTCAACCCAAAAACTACGCAGGGATGTCCTACAGGATAACCTCCCATCTCTGCGTAGTTTTGGCTAGCAAGCTCCCACAACTCGTTGCCAGCCTTCCCTAAGAATCTACTTAGTTTTCACTCCTAGTGTCCCCTTGCTGCCTGCACTGTCTCCCTAGAAAAATTCTGCAGATCTGCTCTCCAGTCGAACCAGATCCCGCAAATAGTCACTGTTGATCCAGACTACCCATCTCAGCCTCCTAATGACCTTTGCACAATTTTCATTGACAATGCCAAAAGCCCGCATCCCAGCCTGAAATGTGCTCTGTGCAGTTTTAGAGCCTTTTCCTCTCTCCCAGACACCTACATCTGAAAGCGAAAGATAATGCATCATGGAAGACTAGGATATTTCTAGGTTTGATGTCATCTCATCATGAGTGATTGTAGATACAGGTACATGGATGAGACATGGTGCGACGATGAATGAGATGAACAAGGAGCGCACGCTAGGAGACTTGTTCACAAATGGACAAATACATGGAGCATGCTAAGTACAAGTGAAGGAGAGACATGCACGTGCAACATGAAGTGAACACCAAGACCATCGAAGACTCTGCACACTTTTCCATGCAGAGGTGAAGCTATGATACACCAAGAGAACATTCATCACTCAGTAGCACTACAACTTGACATGGACACCACCAGCAACATGAACATACCAGCTCTATCATGTCGAATCATGTCATGAGTCATCTCAGCCACATCACTACTTAAGGTAATACTATTGTAATCAATGTAATGTAACATGGAAGTCCAAGAGACCCACAGATGAAGGGAAATAGTCACGTAAGTCGAAAAGTCATGTAAGTCAAACAATCACGAGGGAAGTCGAACAGTCAAAAGTGTCAGTTTCACCCTTGGCTATATATACCCCTCATTTGTACATGTAAAATGCTTTTCACCTTGGCTCCTCCCACATAGCCTTGAGAGTTTGTAGTATTTTCTTTGAGAAGCGAGCAATGGGTGTAGCGCCCTGCTATTAGGGTTGGTAATGTAATGGTGTATGGATGTGTCTTGGAACTTTCGCTTAATTCAAAATCCTGTTAACAAGCCAACACATTTTCACACATGTATTGTATTCGTTTGTAAGACTATTCTTTGGATGCTTGTAATGCATATTTCTTTAACCTATATTAAGAAAATTGAACTATTTCGGTTGTTTTATTACATATGCTATTGGAAAGGTGTTGTTTCAATTGTTAATTTTGTCTCACCCATGTGGGCTATCCCGCCAGACACTTGACATATTCATTCCTGTAAACTTGTTATAACACCCGTTGCACTCATGTGGACTATTCCATTGGGTTTTGTATGTGCTATCTATTCACCTTGTGTTTGTGACTATCGTATTTGTGTCGAATACTCCACTGGAAACTACGTATGTCTTGTTCTGTTGTGTGTCTCTAGTAGAGTTGGGACTATTCCCTTTCCACCTGAGACTGACTTCCACCCTCTACCCCTGTAGTGAAATAAATTTGACACAAGCAACACTAAGCACTCACCAAGCATGCGAACCTCGCTGTTCGAAGACAAAGTAAACCACTCTCATTTGCTAACAAGAAAGAGCTAAGGAAAATCTTTAAGATAATGGCAACCAAGCCATCATAATGTATGGGAGTCCTACACCAAATGGTGTGAGGTCTAGTTGGGACTTGATACCGGGGAGATCCCCTGAATGTTGGCTGGTCTAACACTGTCAACATTTTTGACACTAGAAGGAGGGGTAGATGACAAGCTGAGTCCTCACATCTATCATGGATGTCATTGTAGTTCACCCTCCACGATGTCTGTCCAATGCACATTCCTTTGAAATCACAAAGGATTTTTTGATCACTTGTCTGAAATCACGTATGATGGTGAAGGCGAAGTGGACTAGCCTGAGCACTTACATGACTTCTTTGCATTCTTGGAGGATGCAGAAGTGTTTGATGAAGTAGAGGTCAACATGCTGCTTGGCCCCACGCTTAGTGGATCCCCACAACAATGGTGCCACAATCCACCTCACAATTGCGTGCACTCATTTAAGCACTTCACTAATCTAATAAAATGTGTTTTCCATAATTTTGATTCTGAAGCTCTTGACAAGGAAATGTTAAAACAACGTAAGGCCCTGCATAAATCACCTATGGATTTTTGGCAGCGCTTCCATTTACTCCAGTTTGAAGCTCCAAAAAGTTAGATGAAATTCTAATATCTCATGGACATATTTGAATATTTCCTTAGAAAATCACTCTGTACCAAAATGAAGTTAAAGTTTAGACCTTGATCAACATACTTCGGTGATGGAGCTGCACAATCACAAGCAAACACAATCACTGTTAGACGTGACTGTCCACCTTCCCCTCATCAAATAACTCCACCCTCGCAGAGTGATGTGGGAGAGCAAGCACACACGATTGTTCAACTATCATGTCCCCCCACCCTCAATACTCTTAATTTATGAGCATATTTGGTTGGGAAGCTGAAGGGTTGTCACATGCATTTATTACCTCAACCTACGTCTTCACATTCTGCTTATCCTCTAGATTGCACTGTCTTGTGTTCTTCTGTTTCAGACTCTACACTTATGAACGAGGATCAAGATATTGACGAAGTTGATGCTACATAACCAACGTGTGCTGTCATTTACGAAGAGTATGACCGAGCATCTGAGCTTGAACCCGCGGTGAAGGATAACCTCCTTCTATCTGCTCATCCTCTCCTTTTTCCTGACATCTTTGATGAATCTGGTATCTCCGACTTTCCTTCTATAAATCCATCCAGAGATGCATCTACTTCTGATCATTCACAGAACATACCTAATGTCAATCCATCATTTGATAGTGGAGAGGACAAATATTTCATTCAGAATCCACTTGAATTTTCATCTACTTTTTATGGAAATGCAGAGGGCGAAAATTCTTGCTTCTCATCTACTCCTCTGTATGATTCATCAAATCATGAGGATGTCGAATAACATACTGAATTATCTAATCATGGTTGTTGTGATCTCTGTACTCTTCATTTGATCATGATGTTCATTCACTTCTTGTTGATCTATCTAAGCCACTGGTCTTCGATGATCTATCTATTGACGAAGTGGAAACTCCGCATGCTGTCGAGGCACTCCAGCCTAAGGTGATGGTTATGTCAAGCCCTCATTGTCCTGAGGTTAGTTCCACTTCCGATCATAAAATTTGTGAAGCACCCACGACTCCTTATCTTTCATATGTATGCACTGGCGATCAATACAACACACAAATTTTTCTTCCTCCACTGGAATCACATGATCCCATCGCTTATGCCCTGGAGGAATCATTCACAGCAAGCACACTTGCAAGGTGTAAGTTGTCTCTTTTTCTCATGTTTTCTTGTTTGTCATAATCAAGAGAGTGCATATGCTTAACATCTGTATGCAGTGTGTCACAACACCATGGTAAGTCTATAAAGTGTTTGTCTTGTGCTTCCACTATTTTATTTTTTGTGGATGCATGTAAGCTCAGAGTGCGTTGGTCTTCATTGTTATATCTTTCATGTTTGTTGGTTTTCTTGACTGTGCTTTTTCTGAACCATGCCTTCACCAACATGGGCCAACCAACGCACAGGTGGCTGCATTGGAAATATCACTTCACGTGAGTAGGCCCATGCACTGTTTAGCATAGGAGTAGGAGTAGTATTTGCTTCTTGCTTTGCTCTACTTTCCGGTTTGTATGTTTGTTTTCTTGCTTACTTTTGGTTTTCTTGCTTGCTTTACTTACTTGTTTTTCTCTCGCTTTACTTCTGATTTTTTCTTTTTGCTTTCTTTTCTTGCTTGTACTCATAGGTTAGCTTCTCGTGAAATCGTGTTTGGCTCTCGAGACAAGCTGGGAAAATCTAAGAGGAATTGTACAACTATCAACATCTAGTAATCTGTTGTCCTCTCTCTTTATGAATAACTTGGTGTCTTTAGTTGATGATGCCTTGATGGAAAATGTATTCTGTTTAGGGTGAGTCTTAGTGAAAACACAAGGCTTATGCTCTAACTAGTACCACCTACTCTATTCGGTTGTTTTGTGTTAAGTCGTGTCAACTGAGTCAAGTAAAGTAAGGTGAGGGGGAAAACCTTAACAAGTATGTTAGAGGTAGACATAACATACTTCTCTGAAGGAACAATCTCTTCTGCTCTCAATAAGCCGGGATCCATATTTGGCCTTT
Organism: Pinus taeda; assembly: GCA_000404065.3. NCBI lineage: Eukaryota > Viridiplantae > Streptophyta > Pinopsida > Pinales > Pinaceae > Pinus > Pinus taeda. Next base: position 122,873 of record APFE030991295.1, on the reverse strand, counting down.
GTAATAAATAAGTGCCCATGGATAGTCATTGAAAAAAAAAGAAAAAAAATGAATAAGGCAAAAGAAGAGAAATTCTTCCTGCACAGAGAGGTGATGCAAGTAACTCTGCTAGGGTATTGACCAGGCTCACTAGCAGCGGAGTGATGCTTGTGTTCGTGCGTGACTCCGCCGGGGTACTATCTAGGTCTACTAGCAGCATAGCAACACCTGAGATGAAACTTAAACTCTGACAGTTATATTACTTGTGCATCAATATACCCCTCATCCCCAATCGAAATAACTAAGTTGAATTGGCTTGGAATGTGTGTTGACCTATCAAGAGAATGGTAGGGACTACATATTTCACACAAGCTAGTGCAAAATCCATTATGATCAAAGAATCGAGAAATACTTTAGGAAGGGTTAGACTTTCTTTTCACGAAACAAGATCCATTAAGAGAGTTGGAGTTATACCAGTGTGTCGCCAAGTGTTATAGCGGCTACAACCACCCTCCAAAATTTTGGCTTGCATGCAAATTTGAGAGCCTACCTTGGATCCTGAGATCGATAATCCTTCGTGACTTATTGGTAAACTGATGATTTCAAACTCCCCTCCTCGATCCTAAGAGTTGTTTGCATTCTCATATTTATGAAATTGTGTCATTTTCGGACATAAGGGTTTTTGTTTGTCATACAAAGGGAATGTTGTTTTGCTTCAAGGGAATCATGTGTGTATGAGTGCTCGTCATCACATAAACATGTTTCACTCTCACTTCACACACTCTTGTCAAGAAGGTTGGTGCATCAAGAAAAGTATGTATTATGCATTCTGGATGGTCTACGTTGTGTCACTAAGTGTCCATGTGTGATCACAGTCAAGTCCTAATGTCGTCATGGTTGTCTGAATGTCTATCCCAAGTTTCATCATGGTCGTCCGAATGTCTATCCCAAGTGTCGCGCTTGTTGCTCACACCCGTCAGTTAGTCACATTAATTGTCTGTTGTCTTGATGGTTCGAGGTGTCTTGTCGTTGAGTCATGTTAAGTGTGTGTTCGCAAGGTCATGCATGCACAAGTTCACTCACTCAGACACTTAGTCATTTTGCTAAAAATTTGTCGACCAGACCACCCCTAAATAGCTAGAACTCCACTGAGCTGCACTGCTCGGTGTCAACCCTCAGTGATCATGTATTGCTGCCCATAATTGTGTAGAGCTTGAGGGTGACTCCCAAGTAGTCTGCACTACTCAATCCTGGAGTTAACCCGCTAACTGTCACCTATAATAGCGCAAAAGTTTCTTAGCAAGCCATCTCAATATGCGTTTCCCAAATATATCAAGCCTCCTGCTGATCAACCAAAGAGTTTAACCGAGTAGTGACCCCGGGCCTGCAAGAACCTGCCAAGCATTCCCACCTCTGCTAATTGAAGGAATTGCATAGACATGCTAGACATACACCCACTACTTGTTACTACTCTATCCTTGAAATTTGCGCAGTTCTGTAAGCCAGTTAACCTATCAGCCGATCTCCTTCTCCTCATGAAAATTGTACAGTTTTCATGGGTTGTCAACTAGCTGTCTGACATCCTGCTCAGCCTCGAAAGTGTGCAGGGATGTTCTATAGGCCAGCCTCCCATATCTATGCATTTTTTACCAGCAAGCTCCTGCAGCCTGTTGCCAGCCTCCCCGGAGAATCTATGCAGTTTTCACTGCTAATGTCCCCTTGTTGCCCGCACTGTCTCCCTCAAAAAATTGCGTAGATCTGCCCTCAAGCCGAGCTAGATCCTGCAAACAATCACTGCTGATCCAGATTGCCCATCTTAGCCTCCTAATGACCTCTGCACAATTTTCATTGACAGTTCCTGAATCCCGCCCTGAAATGTGCTGTGTGCAGTTTTAGAGCCTTGTCCTCTCTCCTAGTGACAACAATGTCCAAAAATTAAAGATAATACATCATGGTAAACTAGGATATTTTTGGATTTGATGTAGTCTCATCATGAGTGATTGTAGATACATGTACAAGGATGAGACATGATGCGATGAAGAACGGGATAAACAAGAAGTGCATGCTAGGAGACTTGTTCATGAACGGAAAATCAGATGGAGCATGCCAAGTACAAGTGAAGGAGATACACACATGTGCAACATCAAGTGAACACCAAGATCATTGAAGACTCCGCACACCTTGCCATGCAGAGGTGAAGCTATGATACATCAAGAGCACATTCATCACTCAGAAGCACTGCAACTTGACATGGACACCACCAAAAGCATGAACTTACCAGCTCTGTTGTGTTGAGTCATGTCATGAGTCATCTCGACCACATCACTACTATGGGCCATACTATTGTAATCAATGTAATGTAACGCGGAAGTCCAAGAGACCCACAGATGAGTCCTATAAGTCGAACAGTCATGAGGGAAGTCAAACTATCATAAGGGTTAGTTTCACCCTTGGCTATATATACCCCTCATTTGTACATGCAAAAGAATTTTCACCTTGACTCCTCCCACATAGCCTTGAGAGTTTGTATTATTTTATTTAAGGAGCAAGAAGTGGCTCCAACGCCCTATTATCGGGGTTAGTGATGTAATGGTGTACAAATGTGTCTTAGAACTTTCGCTTAATTCAAAAGCTTGTTAACAGGCTAGCATGTTTTCACACATGTATTGTATTCGTTTGTAAGACTATTCTTTGGACGCTTGTAATGGATGTTGCTTTAACCTGTATTAAGAGAGTTGAATTATTTTGGTTGTTTTAGTACATATGCTATTGGAAGTGTGTTGTATCAATTGTTAAATTGTCTCGCTCGTGTGGGTTATCCCGCTGGACACTCGACAAATTCATTCTCATAAACTTGTTATAACGCCCGTCGCACTTGTGTGGACTATTCCACTGGGTGTTTTATGTGCTATGTGTTCACCTTGTGTTTGTGATTGTCACCTCTGTGTGGACTACTCCACCAGAAGCTACGCATGTCTTGTTGTGTTGTATGTCTCTAGCAGAGTTGGGACTATTCCCTTTCAACCTGAGACTCACTTTTTCCCTCTCCCTTTGCAGCGAAAGAACTTTGACACGAGCGACACTAAGCACTCACTAGGCACGCAAACCTCAATGTTCGAAGAAAAAGTAAACCACTCTCATGTGCTGATAAGTTAGAGCTAAGGAAAATATTTAAGATAATGTAAACCGGGCCATCATATCAGATTGGACTCCTACACTAATTGGTGTGAGGTCTAGTTGGGACTTTACCGGGGAGATCCCGTGAATGTAGGCGGGTCCAACACCGTCAACATTTCTGGCACTAGAAGGAGGGCCGAATGACAAGCTGAGTCCTCACATGCTGTTTTGAATCTTCACACATCTATCATGGATATCATTGTAGTCACCCTCTGTGATATCTATCTAATGCACATTCCTTTGAAATCACAAAGGAGTTCTTTGATCACTTGTCTGAAATCACATATGATGGTGAATGCGAAGTCGCCTGACCTGAGCACTTACATGACTTCCTTGCATTCTTGGAGGATGCAAAAGAGTTTGATGAAGTAGAGGTCAACATGTTGCTTGCAATCACACTTTGCGAATCCCTACAACAATGGTGCCACAACCTGCCTCACAATTGCTTCACTTATTTAAGCACTTCAATAATATAATCAAATCTATTTTCCATCATTTTGATCTTGAAGCTCTTGACAAGGAAATTTTAAAACAACGGAAGGCCACGCATGAATTGCCTATGGATTTTGGGCAATGCTTCTGTTTACTCCAGTTTGAAGCTCCGAAAAGTCAGATGAAATTCCAATATCTCATGGACAGATTTGAAGATTGCCTTACCAAATCACTCTGTCCCAAAATGAAGTTAAAGTTCAAACCTCACTCAACATACTTCGGTGATGGAGTTGCGCGATCACAAGTGGACACAGTCGCTATCCCGAGGTTAATTCCACTTCCGATCAAAAAATTTGTGAAGCACCCAAGGCTCCCTATCATTCCTATGTATGCATTGACGATCAATCCAACACACAAATTTCGGTTCGTCCACCAGAATCACATGATCCCATCACTTATGCACTGATGGAATCATCACAGCAAGCACACTTGCAAGGCGTAAGTTGTCTCGTTTTCTCATGTTTTCTTGTCTGTCACAGTCAAGAGAGTACATATGCTTATCATCTATACGTAGTGTGTCACAACACCATGGTATTTCCATAGAGTGTTTGTCTTGTGCTTCAAATATTTTTTTTTTGGATGTGTGTATGGTCGGAGTGTGTTGGTCTTCATTGTTATATATGTCATGTTTGTTGGTTCGCTTGAATGTGCTTTTTGCGAAACATGCCTTCACCAACATGGGCTAGCCAATGCATCGGTGGCTACATTGGAAATATCACTTCACGTGAGTAAGCCCATGCATTGTTTAGCATAGTAGTAGGAGTAGTCTTTGCATCTTTCTTTGCTCTACTTTCTAGTTTTTATTTTTGTTTGCTTGCTTACTTTTGGTTTTCTTGTATGCTTTCTTTACTTACCTGTTTTTCTGTCGCTTTACTTCTACTTTTTTCTTTTTTCTTTCTTCGCTTGCTTGTACCCGTAGGTTAGCCTCTCGTGAAACCATGTTTGGCTCTCGAGACAAGTTGGGAAAATATAAGAGGAATTGTACATCTATCAACATCTGGTTTTCTGTTGTCCTCTCTCTTTATGAAGAACTTGTTGTCCTTAGTCGATGATGCCTTGATGGAAAATACGTTCTGTTCAGAGTGAGTCTTGATGAAAACACAATGCTTGCCCTCTAACTAGTACCACCTACTCTAGTTAGTTTTTTTGGGTTATCCCTTTTCAACTCAATCAAGTAGAGTAAGGTGAGGGGGAAAACCTTAGCAAGTATGTCAGAGGTAGACATAACATACTTCTTTGAAGGAAAAACCTCTTCTGCTCTCAATAAGTCAACATCCCTCTTTGGCCTCTGTAATAAATAAATGCCCATGCATAGTCCTTGAAAATAAAAAATTAAAAGAAATGAATAAGGTGAAAGAAGAGAAAGGTTTCCTACACAGAGAGGTGATGCAAGTAACTCCATCGGGGTACTGACCAGGCTTGCTAGCAAAGGAGCGATGCTTGTGTTTCTGCGTGACTCTGTAGGGGTACTGTCCAGGCCTACTGGCAACAGAGCAACACCAGAGATGAAACTTAAACTCTGACAGTTATATTACTTGTGCATCAATATACACCACATCCCTAATCAAAATAACTAAGTTGACTTGGCTTGGAATGTGTGCTGACCTATCAAGAGAATGGTAGGGACTACATCTTTCACACAAGCTAGTGCAGAATCCATCATGATCGAAGAATCGAGCAATACTTCTGGAAGGGTTAGACTTGCTTTTCACGAAACAAGGTCCATTCAGAGAGCTGGAGTTCTACTAGTGTGTCGCAAAGTGTTGTAGCAGCTACAACCACCCTCCAAAATTTTGGCTCACAAGCAAATTTCAGAACCTACCTTGGATCCTACAATTGATCATCCTTGGTCACTTATTGGTAAGTTGATGATTTCAAGCTCTCCTCCTTGATCCTAAGAGTTGTTCGCGTTCTCATATTTATGCATCTATGTAGTTTTCGGGCATAGGGGTTGTTGTTTGTCATGTAAAGGGAATATTGTTTTGCTTCAAGGAAATCGTGTGCATATGAATGGTCGTCATCACATAAACATGTTTCACTCTCACTTCACGCACTCTTGTCACAAAGGTTGTTGCATCAAGAAAAGTATGTCTTATGCATTATGGATGGTCTACGTTGCATCACTAAGTGTCCCTGTGCGATCACAGTCAAGTCCTATCAATGTTTACATATGTTTCACTGATCTCACACTTAGAAATTTTCCTGAGAAACCTAGCATCATCTAGTTTCTCAGAATTGTGCGCTTTACTTATGTAACCATCAAGCTTCATCCCTTGCATGATGAAATCCTATAGTATGCAGAGATACCAACCTCCCTTGCCTACTGAAACCCCACAGCCCGCAGAGACACCAACCTCCCCAACCAACACTGCTCTCTAAAATTTGCAGAGCAGTTAGGCAGCCAGCACTGCTCTCAAGAAATGCATAGAGTAGTCCAACCGCACTGCACCCATAAATTGTGCAGATGTGTCCTCCGAGGACCCCCATACCACAACAATGTTCTATGCCTCAAAATTGTGCAATGTTTTCCAAGATGCCTTATTTGTCTTGCATGCAAAAAATGCACAGATGGGCCTCATTCCGGTAGTAGTCACTGTCCACTGAAATTGTGCAGAAATACCACTCAGTGACTACAGGAAAAGGTGACTTGCTAAAATTGCTTCCAAGGAGTTGAGGAGAAGGACCAAGGAATCAAGTAATGGAAAAGATTAGGATCGCATGCAACTTCGTCAGATGCATGATCATCTTGAGGGTAAGTATGGTAAGTAAAGAACACCTTTCAAGGTACACCTCTTAGTTGAGTTTGCATGATTGCTAGTCATTGTCATATCATCCTATCCTCAATAACATGAATATGTGAAAACATGAAAAGTCATTTTATGCGTTTCTTCTACATGTCTTTCTTCCTTTTCAATTGTTTGACCAACTGTCATCTTCGGCATGTTGATTGCTATGTCATTCTTGTGACCTTGTTTTGGTGCTGTTGAAGGTTGTGTTTGAGTTGTGCTCACTATGCAAACATCTGTCACACTCACACACGATGTTGTAAGCACTGTAATGCAAGTGTTGTCACGGTCGTCCGAATGTCTATCCCAAGTGTCATGCTTGTCGCTTGCACCCTTCAGTCAGTCACACTGAGTGTATTTTGTCTTGATGGTTCAAGATGTCTTTTCATCGAGTCATGTTGAGTGTGTGTTCCCAAGGTCATGCATGCAAACTTTCACTTGCTCACACACTTAGTCATTTTTCTGAAACTATGTTGACCAGACCACCCCCAAACAACCACACCTCCATTGAGTTGCACTGCTCAGTCTTAGCTCTCAGTGATCATGTACTGCTGCCCAGAATTTCACAGAGCTTGAGGGTAGCTTCAAGGTAGTCTGCACTATGCAATCCTGGAGTCAACCCAACTAACTCTCACCTAGAACAATGCAGAAGTTTCTCAGCAAGCCATCTCAATTTGCGTTGCCCAAATCTATCAAGCCTCCAGCTGGTCAACCAAAGAGTTTGACCAAGCAGTAACCTTGGGCCTCAATAAAAAAAAATACGCAAAAACTACCAAGCATGCCTACCTATGCTAACTGAAGGAATTGCATAGACATGCCGAACAGACACCTGCTGCCCGTCACTGCACTATTCTCAAAATTTGTGCAGTTCTGTCAGTCAGTCACCCTGTCAGCTGACTTGCTACTCCTCCTGAAAAATGTGTAGTTTTCATGGGATGTCTCCCAGCTGCCCAACATCTTGCTGAGCCCAGAAAATGCACAGGGATGTCATGCAGGCCGACCTCCTAGCTCTGCGCAGTTTTGACTAGCAAGCTCCCACAGCCCGCTGCCAACCCCCCTAGAGAATATGCATAGTTTTCACTATCATTGTCCCCCTATTGCCTGCACTGTCTCCCTGGGAAAATTGCACAAATATACCCTCTAGCCAAGCCAAATCCTGCAGACAGTCACTGCTAATCCAGACTGCCCATCTCAACCTCCTAGTGACTTCTGCACAATTTCCATTGAAAGTGTCTGGAGTCCGTATCGCGACCTGAAATGTTCTCAGTAGACTAGGGGATTTCTAGATTTGATGTCGTCTCATTATGAGTGATTGCAGATACAGGTATACGGATGAGACACAATGTGATGGTGAACGAGATGAACAAGGATCACATGCTAGGAGACTTGTTTGCGAATGGACAAACACATGGAGCATGCCAAGTATAAGCGAAGGAGATACATGAACATGCAACATCAAGCGAACACCAAGACCATCAAAGAATCCGCACACCTTGCCATGCATAGGTGAAGCTATGATACACCAAGAGCACATTCATCACTCAGAAACACTGCAACTCGACATGGAAACCACCAACATCATGAACATACCAGCTTTGTCGTGTTGAGTCATGTCATTAGTCATCTCGGCCACATCACTACTATGGGCCATACTATTGTAATCAATGTAATGTAACATGAAAGTCCACGAGACCCACAGATGAAGGCAAAGAGTTATGTAAGTCAAATAGTCATGAGGGAAGTTGAACAATCACAAGGGTTAGTTTCACCCTTGGCTATATATACCCTTCATTTGTACATGCAAAGGACTTTTCACCTTGGCTCCTCCCACATAGCCTTGAGAGTCTGTAGACTTTTCTTTCAGGAGTGAGGAGTGGCTCCAATGTCCCGCTATTGGTGTTAGTGATGTAATGGTGTAAGAATGTGTCTTGGAAATTTTGCTTAATTCAGAAGCCTATTAGTAGGCCAAAATGTTTTCACACATGCATTGTATTCGTCTGTAAGACTATTCTTTGGACGCTTGTAATGTGTGTTTCTTTAACTTGTATTAAGAGAGTTGAACTATTTTGGTTATTTTAGTACATATGCTATTGGAAATGTGTTGTATCAGTTTTTAACCTTGTCTCGCCAGTGTGGCTATCCCACCTGACACTTGACAAATTCATTCTCGTAAACTTGTTATAATGCCCATTGTACTCGTGTGGACAATTCCGTTGGGTGTTGTATGTGCTATGTGTTGACCTTGTGTTTATGACTCTCGCATCCATGTGGAATAATCTGCTAGAATCTGCACATGTCCTGTTGTGTTGTGTGTCTCTAGTAGAGTTGGGACTATTCCCTTTCAACCTAAGACTCACTTCCACCCTCTCCCTCTGCAGTGAAAGAACTTTGACACTAGCGACACTAAGCACTCAACCAACACACAAACCTCACTATTCAAATACAAAGTAAACCACTCTCATGTGCTGACAAGCAAGAGCTAACACAAATATTTAAGATAATGGCAACCAGGCCATCATACCAGATGGGATTCATACACCAAATGGTGTGAGGTCTAGTTCGAACTTCATACCAGGGACATCCCCTAAATGTTGGCGGGTCCAACACCATCAACATAGTCTTATTATCCTACTATTGTATTTACAATTCAAATGAAATAATTTTAGGGGAAGAGTTATTCAATCGTCTGCTATCTAGGGAGATCACTCTTGTTAGCAAGAGGGATTTATCTGCCTAATAGTATAAGACCTCATGTGAGGATTTTATGGAGCGAGGTCTATTTTCTTGGTGAGGGACTCAACATAGACACTTTCTTTGCTCACTAGACAAAGAAATGACTACAAGTAAAAACCCAGGGAAAAATAACTCCATGTCTTCGATCCATGACAACAATGCCAAAATCACAAAAAAATGTTGTACCTTGGAAGACAACCTCTGGCTGAGGAGAGGTCAATGCCGAAGACATTCATTAAGGACTATGGGGAAATTAATTTGTTGTCTCATTTTTAAAACCCCAAAAAATTTAATTATATTAACAATGTTTCTTAATCTTTTGCAGAAAAGAAGTCATTTAAAGTGGCATTCTAATGTTGAATATGATTTAAATGGTTGTGTAGTGAGAAAAGAGCGATGAAAAGCTTTAAACAACAGAATTCTTAATGCAGAATCTTTAGTCTTTGACTTTAGAATAAATATGTAGTTTAACCTGGAATGAAATACAAAAAAGATGAACACATAATTAAAAATTCTTTTAACTTTAATTCACAGGAATCAAATTTGAAGAACTGTAAAGCTAAAGGCCAACAACTTCATAACTCTCTTCTATAGAAGAAAAACATTAAGATGAAATGATAACAGGAAACATGAAACACATATCATACTCAACAAGTGTCTGGAATCACTTTGAGGTATTTATTTATTTAAATCACCAAGGAGATTGAGAATACAAGTAATTTCTGCCTCCAAGGTCCAAAACTCGGAACCCTCACTTCTCCTTCTAAATTGATTTTTATACAAAATTTTAAAAAGGGACAATTATGAAACTATCAACTACCAAAAAATGCTAACCTCATAAAATACTTTAAAATTATTTGTTCTTTCGAATATTACATTCTTAAATAGAAGAAAACATAAATACATCATTTTAGAAATATTCATAAAAGACTGCTGCACGCGAGGTGGCATCGGTTTACTGAGTAAGATGGGACTCTCACAGAGTTGAGGGTCCAACTTCTGCACCTGATGCTGTTGGTGACATCCATTCTCTGCATTTTATCCAAATATTTGTGTCTGAACTTGGAATCTTGACAAACCTAGTATGTGCCATTCTAAAATTTGTGATCCTGCTGTATGTTGGCTTGTCAACAAAGAGGGTTCTCATTAACCACAATAGTTGAAAATCTCTATGCGAGTAATTCACAATTATTGCTTCCTTAAGTACTGTTTTTGTCTCGTGTAGAACTGATTTTCCTTTTGGCCTCTACTAGAAAGGTCTCATTGGTTTCCAAAGGTAATAATGTCCCCTGGTCCCAACATGAAGGTAAACCTGCTCTGTTCCTCTTATCAAAAATAGTGTTGAGTTTCATTACAACCTCCTTGACTTCTGACAATTTTGTCTCTGCTGTTTTCCTATACAAGTTATTCAAAATCATTTTATTAATTTCCAAGACATACTTAGTTCTGTCTTCAAATCCTAATTCCCATAACTGTTGTGAAGATCTTGTGTAAAGGAAATCAATGATTTTCTTAGCAAATTGAGCCTGTTGTTGTAACTTTTTCTTGCTGGTAGTAATTAAATTTCCCAAATCTTTGACAATGTTTTTCTCCTATGCAACTATAGACAAGGATTCCCAAGTATTCCTTACAGTATGAATTATATCATTCCACAAAATCTCTCTTGCTTGAAGGAGGGACATATTTCTTGTTAGAAAATTATATATTACAGAGCAATGGAACATATAAAATATTGCAGAAATATAAACACAAAAAGTGCATAAAACAAGAGAGACACAGATATACGTGGTTCACCCAATTTAGGCTACGTCCATGGAGAAACGACTTGTCCTTCTTTTATTATATTATCCAAGAAATTGAAGAGATACAACCTACAATAGATCCGCTGTAACTCCCTCTTCGCTCTCAATCTCCTCTCTCTTCCTCACTCAGTATACATATATACATAGACACAATAAAATTCCCTCATATATAGCAAGGGGTTGCCTTCTAGGGAAAAAAACCCTAAACTAAACATAACTTCTACCGTTAGATCGTTCGCCTAATGAACGACCCAGATTGACTAGAAATTACTATACTTTTACAAGGCAATTTTACATTTGTTTTTAGCTTTAGGGGCGCTGCCCCCAAACCCCCGCCAGGGGACCGCTGGCACCCGGACCCCCCAGAACCCCCATGTGGGGGACAAGTCCCCCCCATGTGGAGGGGTGTACAATCTTCCTGGGGTATACAATCAGCTGAAACCTTTGAATACAGAAGATAATCAGGCTCCACACCCAACAATCTACCACTTGGAGACTGATTATAGCAACTCTACCACTGCTTCATTTGCTAGACAATAACTCCACTTTGGACTTAGCTATTTCTCATCTTCTTCATCATACTTGAAGACCAATTGAAACTGAGCAGATTCTTAGTTTCTACCTGGTTATAACTTTTTTTAACATATCTACAAGATTCTCGCTAGTGTGTATCTTTTCCAGCTTCAACTGTCCATCTTCCAATGCTGATTGTATGAAATGGTACTTGAACTGTATACGCTTAATCTTGGAATGAAATGCATAGTTATTTGCAAGATGTATGGCACTCTGGCTGTCACTGTATAGCCTGCCCAACTCCTACTTCTTACCCAATTCACCCAGAAACCTTTGTAACCAAATCATTTCTTTACTAGCCTCTGTAGCAACAACATACTCTGCTTCTGTTGTTGAGAGTGCAAGAACACTTTGCAGTTTTGAGACCCAACTGAAAGCTGTTCCACCTACAATAAACACATACCTTGTTGTGTTCCTCCTGTTATGTCTATCACCTGCCATATCTGCATCAGCATATCCCTGTAGAGTAATGTTTAAACCACCAAAGCATAATTCTTGATTTGTGGTACCTCTCAAATACCTGAGAATCTGCTTCATTGACATCCAATATTCTTTTCCTAGATTGTTCATGTACCTGCTTACAACTCCCACTGCATGTGTAATATCAGGCCTTGTGCAGACCATTGCATACATTAAGCTTCCAACTGCTGATGCATATGGAACTTTAGACATATGAGCCATTTCTTCCTAAGTCTTGGGACACTCCTCCTTACTTAATTTGAAATGGCTAGCCAAAGGTATATTAACTGGTTTTGCATTCTGCATACTAAACCTTTTCAACACCTTTTCTATGTACTCACTTTGAGACAATGTTAATTTGAGATTCTTCCTGTCTCTAGTTATTCTCATACCAAGGATTTGTTTTGCAACACCCAAATTTTCTTTTGAGCACATTTATTTCCTGCATGTTAGACCCTGCAACAAGCATGTCATCTACATACAATAACAATATAATATAGCTGCCATCATTTTTCTTTTTTCAGATAACCATAATGATCAAAGTGACATCTAGTATAACCTTGTTTAGACATAAACTTATCAAATTTTAGATACCACTGCTTTGGAGCCTGTTTTAAGCCATACAAGCTCTTCTTCAACCTACACACTAGTTTCTCCTTCCCTTCTACCTCATATCCTTGTGGTTGTTGCATATATATCTCTTCCTCCAAATCCCCATGGAGAAAGGTTGTCTTTACATCTAACTGCTCAAGATGCAAATCTTCAACTGCTACTAGACTTAAAATACTTCTGATTGAAGTCACTTTAACAACATGAGAAAATATTTCATCAAAATCAATACCTTTCTTCTGTGCAAACACCTTCACCACAAGTCTAGCTTTGTACCTTTTTCTACCTCCGTCTTCTTCCTTCAACTTGTAAACCCATTTATTCTGCAATTTTGTTTTACCTGAGGCAACCTAACTAAGTTCCAAGTCTGGTTATGTGCTAAGGAATCCATCTCTTCTTTCATGGCTTGCTCCCACTTCTTCCTAGTTTCTACCTGCACTACTTCTTCATAACATTTTGGTTCACCAGAATCAGTGAACAATACATAATATAATGAAGGAGAGTATTGTTCAGGGGGTCTACTTATCCTGGTAGATCTTCTAACACCACTTTCAGGTGTTTGAAGTGCTTGTTGTTGTTGTGGTTGTTGTTCTGGCTGCTAATCATTATGATTTCTAGGCGCCATGACTTTTCCTGTGATATCATCAAGCTCTATGTATTCTCTGTTTTTTTTCCTGTTTCTTTTCCTGCAACTGATCCTTATACAAAACCTTTTCATTGAATATGACATATTTGCTCCTAATGATTTTGAGTTTTTCATAATCATAAAAGCAATAACCAAAATCATTAACACCATATCCAATAAAGGTACATTTCTTTGATTTTGCCTCAAGCTTTGTTCTATTTTCTTTATTAATGTGGACAAAGGCTTCACGACCAAAAGTCTTTAAAAAAGAGTAGTTTACCTTTTTACTTGTCCATGCCTCCTTTGGAATACCACCATCTAAGGAACTTGAAGGCCCTCTGTTTATTAGATAAACAACAATATCTACAACATCTGCCCAAAATTGTAAAGGTAATCCTGCATGCAATCTCATGCACCTTGCCCACTCCATGATTGTCCTGTTCATCCTTTTTGACACACCATTTTCTTGTGGTGTTCCTCGAGCTGTCTTCTCTCTGCGAATTCCATTCTTAGAATAGTTTGTTGGAAATAATACTGAGAAGGGGGGTGAATCAATATTATCAAGTCAAACAATTTTCATTTTCAAACTTATACATATATGAACCCGCGTATACACGCAACTGTGTCCAAAGCAACTAGCATATATCTAGTAAACTTAAGATTTAGTTAATCCATTTGATCTTTAACCAGTGCATCAGAACTTCATTAACCATAAGAACAGTATACAGGTGCAATAAACAGAACAGATCATCACACCTATGAACACAAGATATAACGTGGAAACCCAATGTGGGTGAAAACCACCTGTTGCAATGCGTCTTTATCTTCTTGTTCATAAGAAACTTCTTTTTACAATATTTCTGTACTGGTGCAGTCTTATACCAGTATGCAGGCTTCTACCTATAGAAGGTTACAACCTTCTCTCGTTTTCCAGCTTCTCCTCGAAGGGAGCTACAACCCCCTTAGCTCTTGTATTAGCGGATGCACTAGTACGTAGGTGCTGACCTATAGAAGGCTACAACCTTCTCTTTTCTTCCAGGGACCATGTTTCATAAATTTTCACACTGGATCCTTAAATAACATCAATCAAACATCAAATTTATTTGCATCAACTAATCCCCTTTGCGCCAACCAAAACTGAATCAATCAAACACTTCTTTGAATGCTGTAATCAGAATACAGTAACAGTAACCAGACATCAATCCTGAACCTAGAATACTGCAACAATTAACAGAAGTAGCTAAAACATATTTTATGAGACGTACGCTACTTCAAGATGAAGAACATGCATGCATACGCTTCTGTATTAAGGCAAACCTCCGTATACGCTGTTTTGAATTACCGAACCAGCGTGTATACACGCCTTTATTATGCCAAACCTGCATACAAATCTATAAAAGATAATTTACCCTTTTGAATTATTTAGACATCATTTATACCCAGATTATCAGATTTATAGATCAAGTCATGCGCCAAATATAACAGATCAAAATCACACAAAGATACTTCTATTCAAGCCTTAAGATCTTGACCCATCAATAGAACTTATCCTTCTTCAAGCGCTTAGGTTCCTCCTTCGTTCAGATCCAGCTATGCACCATAACCCAATGACTAGTATTCTAGATCTTTCTCTTCGTAATATATTCAATCCTTGAGTGCCCTTCCTAATGATCTCCTTCCCCTTTTTATAGTCTTAGGCCTTGCTCAATACATGGTCCAAAACCACTTAGAGCCAATACCTGGGTCCAAATACCTAGGTTCAACACTTCGGATGAGATACCATGGTCCAAAACCATAGGTCCAAATACCAAGGACCAAAAACCATGGACCAAAAACAAGTTTTCCCACATGTACATGCTTTTCCTTGTGTGAAAGTGCGTGCATACGCATACGTGCCTTTGAGAGGCTATCCCCTGTGTATACGCAGCTTGGTTAAGAGTAACCTGCGTATATCTCTTTTTCCTTCATTCTGAGAGCCTGAACTGTGTTATGTCATTTGAGTGAGTTTCCATCAAGGACAACACTTGGGTGATAGCGCCAAACCCATGTCATAATGCCAAAAATCTCCCCCTTTGGACTTGACGGCAACCCCAAGTCACTCTCCCCCTTTTTCATCAAGGGCAAAGGTTTATGCTTCCCCTGAGTACATGCTGAAATCTCTGCTTTGCTGTGCTGTCCATGCTCCCCCTGACTGTAGGCAAAGTCTGCAAAAAGATGTTCTTCAAGAAAGAACATGATTCTATACATCATAAATGACCTTCCTGTCACTAAATACTCATGCATACATCCATCTCCAAACCAAGTGGGGATATATCAATATGACTCATCCACCCAACCAAGTGGGGATATACCAATATGACTCATCCACCCAACCAAGTGGGGATGCACCAAAAGTTTACACATGATAAAACAAGAACATTACATCATCCATCCTAGGCATAGTGGGGAAACCAAAATAGGTCGTTACATGACCTTGATGATAAAATATATTCATGACATAGAAACAAAATATCTAAAACAAGACTATGATAGTCATCAACAACTATCATCAACAGTATCTGTATATCATTATTCAGACCAGCAACCATGTTCTCCCTCTGCACCTGTTCCACCAAAAACAACTGAAAAATTGAACCAAGATCTTCTAAGATAATGCCAACAATGCATTATTAGAAGTATATGCTCCCCCTGAACCTGTGCCAGATGGTCTCTTTCAGACCCATATCAGACTCTTTTCATCCTGAGTTTGGCCCACTGTTTGTCTTCAAACCAACATATATGCGACTGTATCCACAAAAACCTGCGTATGTACACAGATGCTCCTCATGAAACTCGCATACAACCACTTTTCTCTGAAACAGATAAGTTTCAACAGCAAGATGATGCATCAACTACTCCCAACTTCTGTATAAGGTATTCAAATGTCTCCTTGGGTAGTGGTTTGGTGAATATATCAGCAACCTATTCCTTGGAGGGAACATACTCCAATTTGAACTTTTGTTCAAGCACTTGGTTCCTGGAGAAAATGATATTTGATAGATATGTGATTGGTCTTTGAATGCATGACTAGATTCTTTGAAAAACTGATTGCACTTGTATTATCACATAAAATGGAGATAGGTGGAGTACAAGTGATTTGAAAGTCTTGCAAAGTTTGCATCATCGAAAGGAGTTGTGTGCAGCAAGATGCAGCAGCCACATATTCTGCTTCAGCTGTAGATATTGTAATTGAAATTTGTTTCTTGCTGAACCAATATACTAATCTGGAACCCATAAAGAATGCACCACCACTTGTGCTTTTTCTGTCATCCACGCTTCCTGCCCAATCTGCATCTGTATATGCGTGAAGTGTGAGATCTGTATCTCTAGGATACCATAAGCCATAGTTTTATGTTCCTTCAAGATATTTGAATATCCTTTTAATTGCCTGAAGGTGGGCCTCTTTTGGATTGGCCTGGAATCTTCCAACTATTCCCACTGCATGCATGATGTCTGGTCGGGTACCTGTCAGATAGAGCAAACTACCAATCATGGATCTATAGGTTGGTTGATGTATTGCTGCTGATTCATCATTTGCGCTGAGGCTGCATCCTGTTACCATAGGGGTACATACTGGTTTTGAATCTTCCCATGCCATATTTCTTCAAGATCTGCTTGAGGTACTTGGTTTGTGATAGAAAAACACATCTTTGTTTTGTTGTACTTGTAAACCAAGGAAATATGTGAGCTCGCCAAGTAGGGACATTTCAAATTCTTTCTGCATCACCAAAGCAAAGTTTTGACTCATGGCTTCTTCATTGCTACCAAGGATGATATCATCAACATATACAACAAGTATTAGCAATTTATCATTATCAATTTTTATATATAGATTTGTATCTGCTGATCCTTTTGAAAAACCTTGTTGATGGAGGTATTTGTCCAGACGATAATACCAAGCCCTTGGAGCCTGTTTAAGACCATAGAGTGCCTTTCTAAGTTTGCATTCAAGTTTTAGATCATTTCCAAGGATGAATCCATCTGGTTGCTCAATATACACTTCTTCTTCTAAGTCTCCATTTAAAAAGGCAAATTTTACATCCATTTGATATACTTTGAACTTCTGAAAGCTAGAAAGAGCAAGGAACATTATTATGGCTTCAAGTCCGGAAACTGGTGCAAAAGTTTCTTCAAAGTCTATACCTTCTTGTTGAGCATACCCTTTACAAACAAGTCTGGCCTTGTTTCTAATAACATCTCCATTTTTATTCAGCGTGTTTTTGAATATCCATTTGGTCCCTATGACATTCTTATCATTTGGTTTAGGAACCAATTCCCAAGTGTTATTCTTTTCAATTTGCTCAAGTTCTTCATTCAGGGCCTTGACCCAGCATTCATCTTTGCATGCTTCATGAATATTTTTCGGCTCAACGGAGGAGAGCAATGCTAGATAGATTGAAGCTTCTGTAGTAGTTCTTCTTGTTTGAACATCTGCCTCTTTCTGCCCCAAAATTTGAGTCTTTGGATGATTCTTCTGTACCTACCTAGATAGAGTCTTTTATTCTACCCTTATCTGTTCTTCTGGTGCCTCATAGGTTTCTTCTTCATCATTAGTTTGATTTGAAGTTGAAGGATAGTCCTATTCATCTTCAAAATCTTCAGTTTTTATCTGCTTTGGATTGTCTCTTGCTTCATCAACCACCACATCAATACTTTCAACAATTTTTCCAAGTCTTTTATTGTAACACTTATATCCTTTACGTTGGGAAGAGTAACCAAGGAGAATGCCTTCATTTGCTCTAGGTTCAAACTTGCCAAGATTTTCATCAGTCCTTTTGATGTAACATTTGCTTCCAAAAACTTTGAAGTATTTTACTGTAGGAGTCTTACCATACCAAAGTTCATGAGGAGTTTGAGTGCTATTTACCCAGACGTTCGCTTTGTTGAGAATAGTAACGACAACAAATGTAGCTTCACCCCATAAGGTTGTAGGAGTTCCAGACTCATCAAGCATAGCACGAGCCATTTGTTGAACCGTTCTGTTCATCCTTTCCACTACATTTTGCTGAGGAGTCCTTACAGTAGAGAATTCCCTTCCTATTCCATGTTCTTCACAAAAGTCGAAAAATTCATCCGAAGTAAATTCCCCTCCTCGATCAGACCTGAGGCATTTGATTCTGCGATCTGATTCATTTTCAACCAAGGCTTTGGAAGCTTTAAATTTTTCGAAATCTTCATATTTATGCTTCAAAAGTCCTATCCAACACATCCTGGAAAAGTCGTCAATGAACAATATAAAGTATTCTTCTCCTCAAGGTGACTTTTTCCTTGATGGACCACATAAATCAGTATGGACAAGTTCAATTGGCTTACTAGCTGATCCTTCCTTCTTAGGGAAATCAGTTCTGGTTTGCTTACCAAACTGACATGATTTGCATATTGTATTGTCTGGAATTCTGATGTCAGAGAGATCACGAACTGCTTTATATTTTCATGCTTTCCTTGTCTAAGGGAAGCTTAGATGCCCCAATCTTCTGTGCCACAGCCAATGTTCATCATTCTTGCTTAGATAGCATTGTTTTTGTCCTCCCTTGAGTATGTATAAATTATTTGGAGTTCTTATGCCTTTGATCACTGTTTCTCCTGTATCAAGCTCATGAACAATACATCCATTTGATCGAAACATTACCTCATTTCCTTGATCACACATTTGGCTAACACTCAATAGATTATGCTTTAAGCCATAAACATACATAACATTTCCGGCTTTGATTTTTTCCTTCAAAAGAACAAAACCTTTACCTTTTATCAATGCAAGGGTGTCATTTCCGAATGAGACCTTCCTTTCCTTCTCTAAGGCACTATATGACTGAACTTTTTCTTTATCACCTGTCATATGTTTCGAGCATCCACTATCGATGTGCCACTGATTTTCCTATTCTTCTGCATATAAGGCTATACCACATCTTTTTCCTATTCTTCTGAGATGTTTGCCAAAACTTACTCCTGCATTCAGAATCTTCATGACCGAAGCTGTTACAAATAGAGCATTCTATTTCATTTTCAAGAGCATAAAAGTTATTGTAGGTCCTCTTCATGATCCCAGCCACACTCCTTTGATTTCGTGCTTCTTGAGTCATGATGGTCTTATAGGCAACATATTGAGCAGCTTTGTGTCCAAATTTATGACATGAAAAACATTGGCCATTAAAGAAATTCCTGTGATTATCAAGTCTATTGACCAAGTGATTGTGGTTTCCATTGACATTCATTCTTGAGGCAAATTGAGAATGATTTACCTACGGTTGGTTTTAGCTTCTGTTCAATCTTGAAGTAGATTGACCACGATTTACTTGGTGATCTTTGTTCATCCTTGAAGTAGATTAACCCTGATTTACCTAGTGATCTACTTTATGTCTCTGTTGACGATTGTCAACCTGTTCACTTCTTTTTGCTGCATCAAGATAACTTTTGGATGTGGATGGCTTCTGTGCTTGAGATGCTTCTTCAATATATCTAAGACTTGTCTTGATTAGAGGAGAATGTTGCACTTTGATAATCTCATCTAAAGTTTCAGATCCTTTAGCAAATCTAAGATTAAGAGCTTTTGTTTTCTCAATATCTTTTCTAAGTCCCACAATTTCACATTCTAATTTTTCATTGTGTTTTTCCCTTTCATCAAGTTGGAATGTCAAAGTATCTATGATCATACTCTTTTCTTCTAGACATATTTTAAGTTCAGAAATTTCTTCATAGAGATCATATTCATCTATAGCATCTAAGAAATCATCATCTTAAAAAGCCATCAAAAGTCTATAATCATTACCATGTTCATCTTCATCATTATTTGAAAGTTCATCTCTATCTTCATGTGTATAATAACTCTTCTTACTTACATTCTGTTTTCTATTCCATTTAACTGGTTCCTTACCTTTATCAAGCTTATCGGACATTTAGCTGCATAATGGCCGACTCTTCCACAAGCAAAGCATTTGAAAGGTAGCATACCTCTGAATCTTCCAGAACCTCGTTGAATGTTCTTGACAAAGTTTGATTCTTCTTCTCCTTCTGACATATGCCTTGCCTCATTGTATTCTCCTTTTCCTGAAGCTTTGAATACGACTTCTCTCCTATTTGATGGATCCCCTTTTCTCATTCCGAAAGCAGTTAGGATTCCATGCAGCTGTGACATGGTGATACTATGAAGATTCTGCTTTTCTTCTATGGTCGAAACTTTTGATTCAAACTTAGAAGACAAATATCTTAAAACTTTTTCAAGTAAGTTCTTTTATCTCTTCACCCAAGTTGTTCACGCGATTAACAATCTCATCTATACGTAAGAAATAATTAGCCACACTTTCATCATTATGCATTCTGAGGGTTTCATTTTGAATTCTGAGAGTTTGTAGTTTTGCACATTTTACCTGATCGCCTCCTTCATAGCTTAGAATGATCTTGTCCCATATTTCTTTGGCTGTTTTGAGTTGCATAACCTTGATGAATTCTGATTGAGATAGACTCCCCAATAGAGTGTTGATAGCCTTTGAATTTATTTCATACTGCTTTTTACCAGTCGTATCTGTAGGAGTTGCTAATGGAAATGTGTATGCTCCTTCCACGATATCCCAAACTTCTGTACCAAGAGATTGCAGATACGCTGTGGTTCTTACCTTCCAATAAATGAAGTTGCTCCCATCAAAGATTGGTGGCCTGATGGATGCCTCTTTTTCGTAGTTGCTCATGATGATAGATCTTCCTTAAAGTGATCAAGCTTCTTCTAAAGGACCTGCTCTGATACCAAATTGTTGGAAATAATACTGAGAGGGGGGGTGAATCAATACTATCAAGTCAAACAATTTTTCATTTTCAAACTTATATATATATACACACACACACACACACACTACTTCAGATATGTGAACCCGCGTATACACGCAACTGTGTCTAAAGCAACTAGCGTATATCTAGTAAACTTAAGATTTAGTTAATCCATTTGATCTTTAATCAGTGCATCAGAACTTCATTAACCATAAGAACAGTAAACAGGTGCAGTAAACCGAACAAATCATCACACATATGAACACAAGATATAAGGTGGAAACCCAATGTGGGTGAAAACCACCTGCTGCAATGCGTCTCTATCTTCTTGTTAATAAGAAACTTCTTTTTACAATATTTATGTACTGGTGCAGTCTTATACCAGTACGCAGGCTTCTACCTGCAGAAGGCTACAACCTTCTCTCGTTTTCCAGCTTCTCCTCGAAGGGAGCTACAACCGCCTTAGCTCTTGTACTAGCTGATGCACTAGTATGTAGGTGATGACCTACAGAAGGCTCCAACCTTCTCTTTTCTTCCAGGGACCACGTTTCATAAATCTACAGACTGGATCCATAAATAACATCAATCAAACATCAAATGTATCTACATCAACCAATCCCCTTTGCACCAACCAAAACTGAATCAATCAATCACTTTTCTGAATGCTGTAACCAGAATACAGTAACAATAACCAAACACCAATCCTGAACCCAAAATACTACAACAATTAAAAGAAGTAGCTAAAACATATTTTATGAGATGTACGCTACTTCAAGATGAAGAACCTGCGTGCATACGCTTCTGTATTAAGGAAAACCTCCGTATACACTGTTTTGAATTACCGAACTAGCGTGTATACGCGCCTTTTCTATGCCGAACTTGCGTACAGATCTATAAAAGATAATTTACCCTTTTCAATTATTCAGACATCAGTTATACCCAGATTATCAGATTTATAAATCAAGTCATGTGCCAAATATAACAGATCAAAATCACACAAAGATACTTCTATTCAAGCCTTAAGATCTTGACCCATCAATAGAACTTATCCTTCTTCTAGCACTCAGGTTCCTCCTTGGTTCAGATCCAGCCATGCACCATAACCCAATGACCAATATTCTAGACCTTGCTCTTCATAAGATATTCAATCCTTGAGTTCCCTTCCTAATGATCTCCTTCCCCTTTTTATAGTCTTAGGCCTTGCTCAATACCATGGTTAAAAACCACTTAGAGCCAATATCCGGGTCCAAATACCTGGGTTCAACATTTCGGACGAGATACCATGGTCCAAAACCATAGGTCCAAATACCAAGGACCAAAAACCATGGAGCAAAAACAAGTTTTCCCACATGTACACACTTTTCCTTGCATGAAAGTGCGTGCATATGCATACACACATTTTGATAGGCTATCTCGCATGTATACGCGGCTTGGTTAAGACTAACCTGCATATATCTCTTTTTCCTTCATTCTAAGAGCCTGAACTGTGATCTATCATCTGAGTGAGTTGCCATCAAGGACAACACCTGGGTCATAGTGCCAAACTTGTGTCATAATGCCAACAACAAAGGCTTCACAACCAAAAGTCCTTAAAAAAGAGTAGTTTACCTTTTTACTTGTCCATGCCTCCTCTGGAATACCACCATCCAAGGAACTTGAAAGCCCTCTGTTTATTAGATAAACAACAGTATCTACAAAATCTACCCAAAATTGTAAAGGCAATCCTGCTTGCAATCTCATGCACCTTGCACGCTCCATGATTGTCCTGTTCATCCTTTCTGACACACCATTTTCTTGTGGTGTTCATGAAACTGTCTTCTCTCTGCGAATTCCATTCTCAGAACAATACCTATCAAACTCTTTGCTGCAATATTAACCTCCATTATCTGATCTAAAACACTTCAACCTTTTTCCTGTTTCATTTTCAACTAAAGCTTTCCATTTCTCGAAAGTATCAAATAAATTAGATTTATTTTGAATACAATAAATCCAAGTTTTTTTGGTTGCATAATCAATAAAAGTAACATAATAACGAGAGCCACCATGAGATGATGCCTGAGAAGGTCCCCATATATCTGTATGCACAAGCTCTATTTTTTTTTCTCTTCTTTTCTTTCCCAACACTAAGGAATCTGACTCTCTTCTGTTTTCCATAAACACAATTCTCACAGAATTTTAAATCAACATACTTCAAACTTGGCAACAAATTTCTTGAGTGAAGAATCTGCATCCCCTTCTCACTCATGTGCCAGAGCCTATGATGCCACAATTCCATATCTTCCCTTGTAGAGGTTAATGCATTAACATAATTAGAAATACGATTGCATAAATACAGTGTAACAACCTTTCCTCCTTTCGCTATTACCAGGGATCCTTTAGTGACCTTCTAGGTTTTATCTGTAAAAGTAGTTATGCAACCTTCACCTCCCAACTGCCCTATTGAAATTAGATTTTTCTTCAGATCTGGAACATGCCTTACCTCCTTCAATAGCCATTGATTTCCATTTTGTTGTTTTATGAAAACTGTACCCATTCCAACGATTTTACAGGGCTTATCATCACCTAATAAAACCTGTCCAAAATCTCCTTGAACATAATCATGAAAATTTTTCTTATCAGGTGTGACATGGAATGAGGCCCCTGAATCTACCAACTAGGCATCAATAATATTTTCTAATGAAAGAATCAAAGCATCTTGCAACACATTACATGTTACATTTGCTTCATGATTTTTTTCTTGCTGCACATCTCCTTCTTTTCCCTTCCGAGACTTGCAGTCTTTCATCAAGTGTCCTTTCTTCCCGCATTTCTAGCACACTATGCCCAATCTGGACTTGGATCTGCCTTTTCTTGACTTACTGTGATATCCTGGGCTCTTTCCCCTTTCCATTTTTCTTCCCCTAGTCTCTGCAATCAAATCATTACCTAATGTCTCACCAGAGCTTTTGCGTTGCATTTCCTCGCTAAGGATTGCATCGAAAACATCATCAAACTTTAAAGTACTAGATCCAGAGCCAGAGTTACTAATGGCCATAACTAAACCATTCCAAATTTCTGGAACTAAGCATAGAAATAGCAGAGCCCTAACTTCATCATCAAAATTTACCCCTACAGAACTTAACTGACTTGTAATTGTATTAAAATCATTTAAATGATCAGCAACAGATCCACCTTCTGACATCTTCATATTAAATAAACGCTTCATAAGAAATACCTTATTTGAGGCTGAGGGTTTTTCATATAGTTTGGCCAATGTCAACATTTAACCCTCTTTTTTCATTTCATTTGAAATATTAAACACTACCGACACCGCTAGGCACAGTCGTATTGTTCCAAGTGCCTTTCTGTCGAGAATATTCCATTCTATGTCTGTGATACTCATCAGATTCTTTGTCTTTCCGCTCAATGGTAGGTATAGATCTCTCTGATATAGATAATCTTCCATCTGTATCTTTCACAGTTGGTAGTTTCGACTGTTAAATTTTTCGACCCTAAACCTACCATCTTCCGCCATTGCTTCCACTCGAACCAGGAATCCTTCTCTCCTACGAGTTTATCAGCCAAATAGACCTTCGGATCTAATACCAGTTGTTAGAAAATTATATATTACAGAGAAATGGAACACATAAAATATTGTAGAAATGTAAACACATAAAACACATAAAACAAGAGAGACACATATATATGTGGTTCACCCAGTTTGGGCTACGTCTACGGAGAAACAACCAATCCTTCTTTTTATATTATCCAACAAACTGAAGAAATACAACCTACAACAGATATGTTGTAACACCCTCTTCACTCTCAAACTCCTCTCTCTTCCTCATTCAGAATACAGATATACATAGACACAATACAATTCCCTCATATATAGTGAGGGGTTTCCTTCAAGGGCAAAAAACCCTAAATTAAACATAACTTCTACCATCAGATCATCCACCTAATGAATGGCCCAGATTGACTAGAAATTACTAGACTTTTATAAGGCAATTTTACATCTATTTTTAGCTTCCGGGGCACTACCCCCGAACCCTCGCCAGGGGACCACTAGCCCCCAGACCCCCCAGCCGAGGGGGGATCGGCCCCCCCAAACCCTCGCGGGGGCGACAAGTCCCCCTGCCGTCTGAAGGGGTGTATAGTCTTCCTAGGGTATACATCTGACTGAGACCTTTGAATAAAGAAGATAATCAGGCTCCACACCCAATGACATCTAGTTGTGTTGTCATTGGGATTGTCAAGCCAGGGGGTGACATCTTCTTGCAGACACTATGGGAAGTTTGTTTGTGGTTGGGAGGAAAATTAGAGACTTTGTCCCAGTACCTAATACCTGGAAATTCTCAATGAAGCTATACAAAAATTCTAGTGCCTAAGTAAATCTAGGGCTGCTACATTCAAAACATCTTTTACCACTGCACATAAATATCGATTTGTAGCATGCTCAGCATTGAGTAGACTCCAAAAATAATTATATGTTTTGGTTATTATGCATAGTTATTATATGTGAGTAACATCGTGAATTGTTAGGGAATAGGTATTTTTAATTGAAATGCTACCCAT
This sequence comes from Pinus taeda, assembly GCA_000404065.3. NCBI lineage: Eukaryota > Viridiplantae > Streptophyta > Pinopsida > Pinales > Pinaceae > Pinus > Pinus taeda. The sequence continues at coordinate 97,284 of APFE030991295.1, read as the reverse complement.
GGTATCGTCTATTCCCAAACATCTATGGAATGAGCCTAGTTCCACAAGGATTAAATATACACTATGCCTAGTTGAAGTGATTTATAATTAAATCGTTGAGTTCATATCCTCAGTTGAGGTTATAATTTGATAGATTTTAGATAATAACATTGGAGCCTTGGCAATAGTTTTGTGCCTTCATTTCCATATTCATGACATCTTATGCATAGTGATCCAAAATGGATTTTGGATAGACTCCTAAGTCTAAGTGGTCCTCACAGAGAAATAATGAATGTCCAAGGAAGTTCCTAGAAATAGCCCCATTATAGAGATCTTTTCCTTTTGAATCTACTGCAACTGGAATGGGCGAAAATGGACTTAGGATGCAGAAGTTATTGCATGCAGAAGATGCCTTGTTTCTTTGGAAAAAGAGGAAAAAACCCCTAAAAATGGCAAAAAAATCTTAAAAAGGGAAATCGCATCGGAAAAAGGCAAAGGTCGGATTTAAGCAGAGGTGGAGGAAACTTCGATCTATCGATCCGATAGATCAAATCGGAGGCAAACACATATGCAATATCAGAACCCTAGAATTGGTGATTACGATCATGCGATTCACTGATCGCTGATGATCGGATCGACGAATCGGCATCGGCGATGTACAAGACCCCTTGGCCGTGTGCAACGCGAGATGCGATAAGCAATCACGACGAGAAATCTCAGTTATTGGATCACGAGAGGAATGGACGACCAGGATTGAATTGGTGATTGCTAGACCCAACGGATTTCATAAGCGTAATTTATAATATTTTAAATTCATAAGCATACACCTATTATTTCAAGCACATAGTTAATTCCACATTGGTAAATCATCTGTGACTTGGGAATGTATAAGCTTTGGGAGTGGGAGAGGTTACTGTAAATTAGACAAGAAGTCTAAGAGCCACATTTTTAGATCAGGTGGTATTAGAGCCTAGGTTTTATTAACCACACCTTCAAGAAGGTTATATTAGAATGCTTGATTGATAGAGCAAAGATTGCTTGTTTGAAAGGTGTTTAAACAATCAAAGGTTGATTGTATGCTTGTTTTGCAGACTGACTATTGTTTAAGTTTGCAGAGGTGAAGAGAAAGCTATTGGTAGTTCAATCTAGGAAGGACAAGAAGGACCTCAAGGCAATCCTTGAAGCACAAGAGGTTTGTTGCAAAAGTTTGTTGGATAAAGCTCTTTATTAATCTTGTTTGAAGTTATTTTAATCATTAGCATAATGACAACTTCTACAAGTGAGTCCTCAAATTCTTCTTTCTTCATCACAAGACTCTTTAGTGAAGACATGAAGCAAGATTTGTCCACCATGATGGATATGGTGAGAGAAATGTATGAGGATGGAAGGAAGAGCAGCATACTTAGAAAGTAGTTGAATTCCATGAAGGAAGAGAAGCAGTTGCTTTCTAACAGATTGAAGGAAATGGAGAGGCAACTTCATATTGCAAATATGAACCTAAGAAGGATGCATGAGTTGGAGACATAGCTCTTTGTTGCCCAAGAAGGCTTAATCAAGTATTGGCTTGAAGAAGAGGTAAACCATTTTATTTTGTCTTCAAATTCTTCTAAGGATGCTTATATTGGTTCTTTTGAAAAACATACCAAAGGCATAGGTTCCAAGCTAATGTCCAAGATGGGCTATGAAGGAAAGGGCTTGGGAAAGCATGCACAAGGTATTGTTGAACCAATAATGGTTGAGGAAAGGCCTAAGTATTAGGGATTGGCTATGGACAGTCTTATGGAAAGAGTTCCATATCTGCCATGAAGGCCATTGAAACAACTCGAAGAAGGGGTTGCAGTGTAGAGTGTGAAGATTGTATTCAGGAGGAATGCAATAGCTTGAAACATCATTTGTAGGATGCCAGTGTTCATAGGCACACACTTGAACCAGAGAGTTGGGGAGACTATGATAGCCTTGAAGAGATTGATGGTGTTCCAAAGGGAGCCACTTCTTCATTCAATTCACCTCCTCATGAAGGAAATAAAGGTGAAAGAGACAGGTATAAATCTGGTTCTAAACAAAATTACAGGTGTATCTTGTTGGAAAGATACCAATGAGGCATGATGTTAATTTATTTCAATTTGTTTTGAATCTAATGATAATTATGTACTTGGTACATGAAAGTATGAAAATGCCTGGGCGGGTGGTTGGAACTAACTGCAAGAATTAGCAACAACATCAAAAGGAATTGGAATAGGCAACAATATGTTGGTAAAGTGCTTCAGGAGTAGGGCCATTTTGGGACACTGGTACCCAATAGTGTCCATTGATTCCCATGAGCATGCTATGACTGATATGATGGTTTTGAGGTAGGGATATGATTTGGTTTTTGGACCTTCTGATGCGAGAAAATCTTGCCAAGGGATCGATTTCCTGGGAAAAGGGATGTGACCAGATTTCCTAAGGGAATGTGTAGAAGAGAAGGGAAGGCCAGGAGATGAATTTTCTTTGTTCATTAGCATTTCCATATCGAATTAGATGCACATTGGGAATGTGCCCAAGAACAATGAGATGGTAACTATTCACTGAGGGAATAAGTAGCACAAGGATCATAGAGCCAGACATTGGATGCAGGTTTGACTTTAGCAATGGATTATGGACTTCCTAGGAAGGAGGTGGATCCTGATATTACTTTGAGGGTGGAGGTGTAAGCCTATGGATTCCCTTGTTGTGGATCCAGACATCATATCCTTTTATTTGTTGGCTAAAGAAAATGTGCATATGTATTTGTGTATGTTATTGTAAATATTGTATCGATTTATGGTTATAAATCTCCATAGACAGTATGATTATTTGTTGGTTGGAGAAAATGTGCATGAATATATATGTGGTTGTTATTTGAAGTACTATGATTATATGTGTTATAAAGCTCCATTAAATGAAATGATTGTCATATTTTCAGTGGTGGTCGTTGTAAACACTGCAACAAGCTGGGTTATAAAGCTTCATAAGCAATATGTTTTATTTCAACATTTGTTGGTCATAGGTGTATTAGAACACTGAGGACGGTGTTCCCCTAAGGGCGAGGGGCCTGTAATAGCCCCGGGTTAAAAATCCATGTAATAAAGTTAATAAAGGCAAAATAAGACCATGGTCATGGGACACATATTCCAAGTTGAATGTTGGGAAAAACATCCTAGTGGGTGTTCATTTGGTTTATTATGGCTAAGGAGATTTGCAATGGATTTAAAAAGGCAAAAAGGAATTATTGGTATTTTATTTATGAAAATAAAGGAAAATAGGATAAAAGGGAGACGAAAGGTCACAGGTTTGCATGAGAGGGAAACTGAAGGAAAAATAGAGGAAATTGAAGAAAATGGAGGCCTCAATAATAAAAAGCCTTATGAAGATCAATTCACAACCTTTTGTTAGTTTAGTTTTGGAATTAGTCTTAGAGAGGAGAAGAGCACCAGAAGAAGAAGGAAAACAAGAAAGCAAAGGAAGGACAAGGAAAGGAAAGTAAAGCAAGGATCAAGAAAGGAAAGGTTGGATCAAGCATATTCAATGAAAATACTTGCAGATAATAGGTTTCACGTATGGTTTCCTAGATAGTTTTGGCATGCATGGTATATGCGTGTGTGTATTTGGTTCATTTGTTGTCACCAACATGGTTTTTACTAGGTTTCGACAGTGGGTTTAGCCTTGCCTTGCCATTTCAGGATATCCATGATGTGATGGGATTCATTCTTGGTTAAGCTTTGGATTGCCAAAGTTTTTTGGATCTAGGTGAGGTGGTCTCACAAAAATCCCAAGGTTTGGGGGTGGCTATGGATTTCTTCGGGAAGCCCTCAACATGTGGGTGGAGACATGAAAATTCCTCAAGAGATGGTGAAGGAATTCTAAGGCATACAAGCTTGGTTTGGTTTTATGATCACAGGAGTAGTTTAGGTGAGATCATAGTAGTGTGAGGGTGGATGTGGTTTAACCTCTGGATTCCCTTGGTTGTTTATGGATTGGTTTATCCCATGAGATTCCACATTCATGCTTGTAATATGGCACGAGGTTGATTGGATGAAAGAAATATTTGGTTTAGTCCAATATATGGTCAGGTTGTTCGTGAAAGTCCCTTACTTGGTTGGATTTTGCATATGTCAATAATAACTACCTTCCTTGTTGTAACTTATAAGTAAATGTACTTTTTATTATGTGTCTCTAATGGTTGTTCTATCATTGTTATTCTTCTAGTTATATGCTAGTTATAAGCAGGGTTTTATGAAAAACTTCAATTATGGCTCTCATCATGTTTTTTTTATTAAATGAATCTATGAACTAATAGATGATAATGCAACTATTGTGAGAGGGCATCAAACATTCTTAACAATTCTCAGATAAGTATGAGATCCCTATGTTCCGATGTGTAATTATGACCTGTAGATTACATGTTCATGATGCGTTTGACATAATGTCTATCATGATCAGGCTTTGTTAGGTCAAGTTCTTGATTAATTTTTGTGTTAGGTGCTTTGCCCTTATGTCATTTATTTTTTTGGAAAGTTTCATCAAGCTTTGGTCAGTGACCTAGAGTCTAGCCTTGAAAAGGTGTTACATATTTGTGGTAATAGGCACAAAACTGTGAAAAAAATATTGCATTCACTCCGTTATAGGCTTATGCATGTGACTGGAGTCTTTGAGTCACATGGATGCAGGATTGTGTATGCGAATGGGAGTTCATATCAATGAAAAAGCAAGTTAACTCAGGGTTTGGACACGTTGAAAGGTGGTTTAGCTCTTGGGGGTCTTGTACCACGTGAGGGAAGTTAGTAAGGTTTTGGTTTTTTGATCTAGGAGGTTGAGTGATATCATATTAGCTCTTCATCTGATGTTTACCCCTATAGGCTGGTTAACTTTGGTAAATGTGGGAGGAGGGTGTTACACAAGTCCACCAATTCAGCCAGAAAAGTAGCGCAAGCCTTCATCTGAGAGATTCTGAGACTACATGGAGTTCCCATGAAAATCATCTCATATAGGGATGCCAAGTTCACATCAATATTTTGGAAAGAACTATTCGCAAGCCTGGGAATAGAATTGGCCTTCAGTACAACCTATCATCTACAAATAGATGGAAAAATGGAGAGAAAAAACAAGATCCTTAAGGAAATGTTGAGGATGTATGTGATGCATCAACCAAACAAATGGGAAGAGTACCTCCCCCTTATACAGTTCACATATGATAATGGGTATCAAGAATCTTTGAGATGAGCCCATTTGAGACCCTAAACGAGAGAATTGGCAACACTCCTAGTGGTTGGAGCAATCTAGTGAGAAGGGTCCTGATTGTTCATGAAACGTTGAAAGAAATGGAACAAGAAGTGCAAACCATCAAAATAAATTTAAAGGTAATGCAAGACCAACAAAAGAGTTATGCAGACTAGCGTAGAGTGCATAAGGAACTCCAAGTTGGGGAGGATGTATATTTGTGCATTAAACCTAAGAAAATCTCCTTGTGGATTCTTGGATTAAGGAATTACTGAGGGGGGGGGTGAATCAGTAATTAAGAAACTATTTTTTCTTTTTCTTACTATGTTTACAGTCCCTTCTTATGTTCTTTAACTTGTGAGAGCATTCATTCACAAAACACTGAACCAATAATATTTCACACACACATATTTAAATAATAATCACATGAGCAACACACATTTGACACAATGTTTTTCACATGGAAAACCAGAGGGAAAAAACCACCAATTTTTTGTTTGTTTTATGATGTAAATTAAGCACCCACTTAGTTACATTTGTTTGTTTGTAAGAACCCACTCATAGAAGGCATCGACCCCCTTTGTTTAGCAAGCACCAAATTGACAAGAGGCACCAACCTACCTTTGGTTAGCAAGAACCAACTTGCCAAGAGGCACCAACCCACCCTTTCCATTTTTCTACTATTTCATACAATTTTCAAACTGAAAACAAAAGCATAAAATTATACAAGTAAAATACAAATAAATGATTTCCTACAGAATCAACTTCTGCACTCTTCTTTCTGTGCTCACTTGCAACAGATCTCCTCTTGCTCCTCACAACAACACTTCCTTTGTGCTCTGCCTTCTCTTTCAAGGGCTCTTCACTGACTTCTCTCCAACACTACCCTCACTATTCTCCACAAAGTACACTCGCTACTCTTGTTGCACTATCATAAAAAGTCCTCTTGGCAGGTGCTTCAACCTCTATGTCACTATGTGCTTCACTCACAGCTCAATACTCTCATCCATCTACTCAACTCCACAGTAGCTCAACGGAAGTTCTGAGTTTTGGTCTTATGTTGCACTGAGCTCAATGTTGTCTCTATCACCATCCACACTACCTGAGAGTGTACTCCTAGCATGGTACTACATTCTTCTGTTGCGTCACTTTTTACCAATTCTGTTGCTGCATTAAAACATAAGAATGGGCTTTGTTCACTTCACCATATCACTGTGTGACTCTCCATGCTAAGGATTTAATATTATTCCACCTACACACTCCACTGAGACTCCCCATGCCTACTCATGGCTCACAGAGCTTGACTGTACTTTGCATGGCTTCTCTGTTTTTCATTTATTTCTATAATATGTGCACAAGATATCAAATATGACTTTCTTTCAACATCGAGACAAGCCAAGTAGTTCTTTGATAGTTGTCATTACTCATGTTACCAAATCCTTTGTTATGCATTCAATCTTACAGTTGCTGGCCCATACACCTTTAACTCTTTGTATTACACTATCAGATCCCAATATGTCCTGTAATATTACAATAGTACTATATCAGAGCTTTGCGTCGTCAAAACTTTACTCTTAAAATACCATATGAAAATAGCAAGTGCTAATGTCCTTGGCCGTTTTTGTTTAGCCCCTTTCTATTTTCCTCCATGGGACTGGGTGCGGTGACCAGAGGCTTAGCCTTAAGGTGCTAAGGCATTTTGTTCCTCACTAGGGCTCATTGTTCCTTTGTTAAGATCTTAACACCCTTGGTTCTATAATTTCTCAACCATGTGCCAGCCCTAATATCAAAGCCCCTTTATCGACACTTTTTCAATTGTCAACTGCTGTAAAGTGTCGACATCCTCAACCTTTGATATTTCAACCTCCAATATGACATCATCACTCCATGTGGCACTTCCTGAGTGGTAACACATGTAAACTATATTCCCCCCTTAGGCCCCTCAAAATGCCAAAATTGCCTACCACATGTCATGTCATAGCGCAACGCCATGCTAATGTCAGATGCCACTGTAGCTTATTGGGACCAATCATATGCCACCACATGTCCTTCTAGAGGAGATAGAAAAGGGCTCACCCACCTTTGGTTTTGTGATGAAATCCTTTGTTAATTCTCATTTGGCATTTCCGATGGCTTTTAATGCTATCGATGCTTCGCCCATATTCCGACATTTAAAATGTTCACTGCTTAGAAAGTTCTGATATTGTAATCGTCGATATGCTTGACTGCGATGTTGTGATGTGCCAATATCATTAGACCTTCAATATGTGATCATCGACATTCAAATGCACTGGTATGCTCGACCTTCTGATGTGTCGTTGCTATGATATCTCAGGACCTATGATGTTGCGATGCACTGATTTTCCTGACCTCCGATATGCAATTGCCAATATGCCTGCTTCTTTGAACCTCTGATATGTGATTGCAAATATCTCTAGACCGCTAATATGTGATCGTCGATATTCTTTCCTTCCTAAGGCTTTACTCCTTGAAACTTTAGTAGACCATAACTTTTGATCTAGGAGTCCATTTTTAGACTTTTCCATACCGTTGGAAATATTATTCAGAAAAAATTACAATGCGGAGGGTCTGATATAAGCTTTGAGTCATTCTTATACTTGGAAGGTGACTGCAAACTTTATGCCCATTGACTCTTTGGCTAGTTGAACACCAACAACGATGACGATCATTTTATGGCTTCTTCAGTAAGCCTGCAACTACCATGGAGTTCCATCCAAACACCCGTTCATATAGCCGTTGAAGGACCTACATGCACTATTTAACTGATCACTCAGATTTGTTCCTTAACTTGTCCTGATGATGAACCACACTAGTTGGTTCAAAACACGTCGACAAATGATTCTCTATGTGATTTTGCCAAAATTATTCTCACAATCAAAGTATGGATCACAGAAGTCTAAACTCTTTAATAGTTTCCCTGCACAGAGAAGCCAGTGCAAAAAAGTTTCATCATTTCGAAAGGGCACGCATGCAGGTCTCAAAGTTGAAGTCAAATCTAGCATTTCTAAAGTGTTGCAGGGATTCCTTAGTTATTCCGGCATTTGCCTGAATTATTGCCCGTTCATATAGCCGTTGAAGGACCTGCATGCATTATTTAACTGATCGCTCAGATTTGTTCCTCAACTTGTCCTGACAATGAACCACACTAGTTGTTTCGAAACGCGTCAACAAATGATTGTCTATGTTTTTTTGCCAAAATTATTCTCACGATCAAAGTATGGATCACAGAAGTCTAAACTCTTTAATAGTTTCCCTGCATGAAGAAGCCACTACAAAAAAGGTTCATCATTTTCAAAGGGCACACATGTAGTTCTCAAAATTGAAGTCAAATCTAGCGTTTCTAAAGCATTGCAGGGATTCGTCGATTATTCCGTAATTTTCCTTAATTATTGCTCGTTCATATAGCTGTTGAAGGACCTGCATGCACTATTTAACTAATCACTCATATTTGTTCCTCAACTTGTCCTGACGATGAACCACACTAGTCAGTTCGAAATGTGTCGACAAATGATTCTCTATGTGATTTTGTCGAAATTATTCTCACAATCAAAGTATGGATCACAGAAGTCTAAAATCTTTAATAATTTCCCTGCACGGAGAAGCCACTGCCAAAAAGGTTCATCATTTCAAAACGGCATGCATGCAGGTCTCGAAATTGAAGTCAAATCTAGCATTTCTAAAGCGTTGCAGGGATTCCTCGGTTTTTTTGGCATTTTCCCAAATTATTGCCCATTCATATAGCCATTGAAGGACCTACATGCACTATTTAACTAATCTCTCAGATTTGTTCCTCAACTTGTCCTGACGATGAACCACACTAGTTGGTTCGAAACGTGTCGACAAATGATTCTCTATGTGATTTTGCCGAAAGTATTCTCACAATCAAAGTATGAATCGCAGAAGTCTAAACTCTTTAATTAACTCAATCATCATGTTGACCCTTGTTTGACATCAATTCCAACACTTACACAACAACATATACACCATCAAATGTCAAACAATTGGATCATATGCCTAGTGCATTACAAAAAAAAATGTAAATAAAATAAAATACATTTAAGTGACAAGTAAGGTAGGCGAGGCAAGACCCTAACTAATTGTGGAAGCCCTAACTAATTGGAGTTCAAAACCAAACAGTAGAAGAAGAGGAGGGGGGGAGCTGGGAAATACATGGGAAAACAAGGAAGAAAAATAGTGAAATTTCATTAGAGAGAAAGAAGGACATTCGAAGGGAAGCACCAGAAGCATGCTACAATAGGAATAAAATCACAAGGAACTTGGTTGTATGCTCTATAAAGTAACTAGGGCAAGGAATCCTTGTGCACCAAGAGAAATGAGAACATATAATAACATTTTTTTTGGTGAGTTGCTGTAACCATGCTCATTTTGATGTACAAATGCTTGAACTATGCTTCCTTCCTTGCATATTAAATAGTAGAAAATATTGGTTCCCTTATTCTTATTAAATAGGTTTACTATGTAAATGAAATTAGGGTGGAATTTAGATCTTTGAAACCCTGAATTGATTGAGGGTGGAGGTTTTCTTTCTTTTCCTCTGGAGTCCTTCAATGGCTTGTGGGTGGAGGTAGTAGGCCTCAGGCTCTGCTGGACTAGCCTTCCTTTTTTTTCCACTGGAAAAATTGTAATCTTTCATTAACTTGAAAAATTACATATTGTAGATGCACTATGCATATGCTATAGAGTCAGTCAACCTTCTATGGGCTCAATATATGGTCTAAAATATCAGTATATGACCAAAAACATCGCACAGGATGTTCGTTGTAGTTCTGCTATTTATATGTACATATTTGCCACGCAGGGCTCTATAAAAAAGATTCTGCCCACTATATACATAAATTGTTCAAAAGATAAACAAAATTGTCTGAAATTGCATCTCATGGGCTATACCACCCTATGATAATGTGGGTCTATATAAGGTCGATGATAGTATTGATATGCATTTGACCCTTGCTGCTCCTGAATCATCCACTCTCCTCGGGGAAGTGTCGTGGCCTCCTTGGAAAGTTGGTCAGCATTGTTGTTGTGTTCCCTGTAGATATGATTGCAAGTAATGTCAATAAACTGTGACTTCAATATATTTATTTCATCCAATATGCTACTGAGTGTATGTGTGTGAAAAACAGTAATATTGTTGAACCAATCTATGATGATATTCGAGTCTCCAAATATATGAATTTTCATGCAATCATTCTGGACTAGCCTTCCTTACTAGAGCACTCAAATGAAATAGACTCTAGACTCCCTTTATTGGGTGGAGTTACTACAACAATAAGTTAAGGGTGGAGGCTCTCACCTCTGGAGTCCCTCATCGGCTGGTAGGTGGAGGTGACTTACCTCTAAAGTCCCTAGGCTAGCCTATAAATCAGTGCTTTATGCCTAAAGGGCAAAGGTAGGATAAACCTCTGGTATCCATAATACATCTAGTTGTGTTGTCATTGGGATTGTCAAGCTAGGGGGTGACATCTTCTTGCAGACACTATGGGCAGTCTATTTGTAGTTGGGAGGAAAATTAGAGATTCTGTCCCAATACCTAATACATGTTAATTCTCAATGAAACTCTATAAAAATTCTAGTGCCTAAGTAAATCTAGGACTGCTACATTCAAAACATCTTTTACCACTGTACATAAATATTTATTTGTAGTATGCTCAGCATTGAGTAGATTGCAAAAATAATTATATGTTTTGGTTATTATGCATAGTTATTATATGTGAGTAACATCGTGAATTGGCATCAGGGAAAATGTATTTTTAATTGAAATGTTACCCATGGTATCGTATATTCCCAAACATCTATGGAATGAGCCTGGTTCCACAAGGATTAAATATACATTATGCCTAATTGAAGTGATTTATAATTAAATTGTTGAGTTCATATCCTAAGCTGATGTTATAATCTAATCGATTTTAGATAATAACGTTGGAGCCTTGGCAATAGTTTTGTGCCTTCATTTCCATATTCATGACATATTATGTGCAATGATCCAAAATGGATTTTGGATAGACTCCTAAGTCTAAGTGGTCCTCAAAGAGAAAAAATGAAAGTCCAAGGAATTTCCTGGAAATATCCCCATTGTAGAGATCTTTTCCTTCTGAATCTACTACAACTGGAATGGGCTAAAATGGACTTAGGATGCAGATGTTATCGCATGTTGAAGATGCCCTATTTCTTTGGAAAAAGAGGAAAAAACCCCTAAAAATGGAAAAAAAACCTTAAAAGGGGAAATCGCATCGGAAAAAATAAAAGGCCGGATTTAAAACTATTTTTTGTTTGTTTTATGATGTAAATTAAGCACCCACTTAATTACATTTGTTTGTTTGTAAGAACCCACTCATAGGAGGCATCGACCCCCTTTGTTTAGCAAGCACCAACTTGCCAAGAGGCACCAACCTGCCTTTTGTTAGCAAGAACCAACTTGCCAAGAGGCACCAACCTCTTCAATATGCAAGCACCAACCCTCCCTTTCCGTTTTTCTATTATTTCATACAATTTTCAAACTGAAAACAAAAGCATACAATTATACAAGAAAGTACCAATAAATGGTTGCCTACAGGTTCAACTTCTGCACTCTTCTTTCTGTGCTTACTTGCAATAGATCTCCTCTTGCTACTCACAACAACACTTCCTTTGTGCTCTGCCTTCATTTTCAAGGGCTCTTCATTGACTTCTCTCCAACACTACCCTCACTATTCTCCACAAAGTACACTCACTACTCTTGTTGCACTATCATACAAAGTCCTCTTGACAAGTGCTTCAACCTCTTTGTCACTATGTGCTTCACTCACAGCTCAATACTCTCACCCATCTACTCAACTCCACAGTAGCTAAATGGAAGTTCTGATTTTTGGTCCTATGCTGCACTGAGCTCAATATCGAAGCCCCCCTAATATCGAAGCCATCCCTAATATCGAAGCACCCTTATCGACACCTTTTCAATTATTAACTACTATAAAGTGTCGACATCCTCAACCTTTGATATTCTGACCTCCGATATGATGTCATCACTCCATGTGGAACTTCCTGATTGGTGACCCATGTCACCTAAATTTTCACCCTTATGCCCCTCAAAATGCCAAAACTGCCTGCCACATGTCATGTCGTACTGCCACAGCATGCTAATTTCAGATGCCACTGTAGCTTATTGTGACCAATCATATGCCACCACGTGTCCTTCTAGAGGAGACAGAAAAGGGCTCGCCACCTTTGGTTTTGCGATGAAATCCTTCTCATTTGGCATTTCCGGTGGCTTTTAATGCTATCGACACTTCGCCCATATTGCAACATTTAAAAGGTTCACTGCTTAGAAAGTTCTGATATTCTGATCGTCGATATGCCTAACTGTGATGTTGTGATGTGTCGATATCATTAGACCTTCAATATGTGATTTTCGACATTCCAATGCACTGGTATGCCCAACCTTCTGATGTGTCAATGCTTTGATATCTCAGGACCTTTGATGTTGTGATGCACCGACTTTCCTAACCTCTGATATGCGATTGTTGATATGCCTACTTCTTTGAACCTCCAATATGTGATTGCAAATATCTCTAGACCTCTAATATGTGATCGTCAATATTCTTTCCTTCCTGAGGCTTTACTCCTTGAAACTTTAGTAGACCATAACTTTTGATCCAGGAGTCCAGTTTTAGACTTTCACATACCACTGGAAATATTATTCAGAAAAAATTACAATGGGGAGGGTCCAATATAGGCTTTGAGTCATTCTTCTACTTTGAAGGTGACTACAAACTTTTCTGCCCATTGGTTCTTTGGCCAATTGAACACCAACTACCATGATGATCATTTTATGGCTTCTTCAGTAAGCTTTGTAGCTACCATGGAGTTCCATCTAAACACCCAATAATCATGTTGACCCTTGTTTGACATCAATTCCAACACTTACACGACCACCTATACACCATCAAATTTCAAATAATTGGGTCATGTGCCGAGTGCATTACAAAAAAAATGTAAATAAAATAAAATACATTTAAGTGACAAGTAAGGTAGGCGAGGCAAGACCCTAACTAATTGCAGAAGCCCTAACTAATTGGACTCAAAACCAAACAGTAGAATAAGAGGAGGGAGGGAGTTGGGAAATACATGGGAAAGCAAGGAAGAAAAATAGTGAAAGTTAAGTAGAGAGAAGGAAGGACATTCGAAAGGAAGCACCAGAAGCATGCTATAACAGGAATAAAATCACAAGGAACTTGGTCGTATTCTCTATACAGTAACTAGAGTAAGGAATCTTTGTTCACCAAGTGAAATGAGGACATATAACAACATTTTTTCTTGGTGAGTTGTTGTAACCATGCTCATTTTAATGTACAAATGCTTGAACTATCCTTCCTTCCTTGCATATTAAATAATAGAAAATATTGGTTCCCTTGTTCTTATTAAATAGGTTTACTATGTAAATGAAATTAGGGTGGAATTTAGATCTTTGAAACCCTGAATTGATTGAGAGTGGAGGTTTTATTTATTTTCCTCTAGAGTCCTTCAATGGCTTGTGGGTGGAGGTAGTAGGCCTCAGGTTGTGCTGGACTAGCCTTCCTTACTGGAGCACTCAAGTGAAACAGACTCTAGACTCCCTTTATTGGGTGGAGTTACTACAACAATAAATTAAGGGTGGAGGCTCTCACCTCTATAGTCCCTCATTGGCTGGTGGGTGGAGGTGACTTACCTCTAGAGTCCCTGGACTAGCCTATAAATAAGTGCTTTATGCCAGAAGGGAAAAGGTAGGATAAACCTCTGGTATCCATAATACATCTAGTTGTGTTGTCATTGGGATTGTCAAGCTAGGGGGTGACATCTTCTTGCAGATACTATGGGCAGCCTGTTTGTGGTTGGGAGGAAAATTAGAAACTCTATCCCATTACCTAATACTTGGAAATTCTCAATGAAACTCTACAAAAATTATAGCACCTAAGTAAATCTAGGATTGCTACATTCAAGACATCTTTTACCATTGCACATAAATATTGGTTTGTAGTATGCTCAGCATTGATTAGACTACAAAAATAATTATATGTTTTGGTTATTATGCATATTTATTATATGTGAGTAACATCATGAATTGACATCAGGGAAGAGGTATTTTTAATTGAAATGTTATCCATGGTATCATCTATTCCCAAACATCTATGGAATGAGCTTGGTTCCACAAGGATTAAATATACATTATGCCTAATTGAAGTGATTTATAATTAAATCGTTGAGTTCACATCCTGAGCTGAGGTTATAATCTGATCGATTTTAGATAATAACATTGGATCCTTGGCGACAGTTTTGTGCCTTCATTTACATATTCATGACATCTTATGCGTAGTGATCCAAAATGGATTTTGGATAGACTCCTAAGTCTAAGTGGTCCTCACAAAGAAAAATTGAAAGTCCAAGGAAGTTCTTGGAAATAGCCACATTGTAGAGATATTTTCCTTTTGAATCTACTGCAACTGGAATGGGCTAAAATGGACTTAGGATGCATAAGTTATCGCATGCAGAAGATGCCCTGTTTCTTTGGAAAAAGAGGTAAAAACCCCTAAAAATGGCAAAAAAACCTTAAAAAGGGAAATCACATAGGAAAAAGGCAAAGGTCGGATTTAAGCAGAGGCGAAGGAAACTCTGATCCGTTGATCTGATAGATCGGATCGGAGGCAGACACATATGTGATATCGGAACCTTGGAATCGACGATTGTGATCATGTGATTTGCCAATCGCCGATGATCGGATCGGCGAATCGGCATCGGCGAATCGGCATCGGCGATGTACAAGACCATTGGGATATGTGCGATGCGAGATGCAATAAGCGATCATGATGAGCAATCTCAGCTATAGGATCACGAGAGGAATGGACAGCCAAGATTGAATCGATATTGAGTGGTTGACAGACCCTATGAATTTCATAAGCGTAATTTATAAAATTTGAAATCCGGAAATTCGGATTTTCTCTGCATTAATGATTTTCGGTGAAAAAACCAAAATACAAAGGAACGATGCCCGAAGCAATAAAACGGATCTGAAGGGGAGTTATAAGCCCGATTGCAGAGATTTTGAGTTTCGTAAGGGCAAATTTCGGGCGGGCTGCAAGCGGTAAATGGTTTTGAGTTGGCTCCTTCCGATCCCACTAACTGGTCAACACGTCGCTGGTGGAGGAGAGAGGAAAGTTGCCTTTTCGGGTAGGTAACCTCCATACCCTTAAGCCACCCGAAATTGTGTATTGACCATTGGATCGGGGATGTCGTAGATCGACGGTGGAGAGTGCAACAACAACCAAAGGCAGACGCGATGCGATAATAGGACGGATTCGATACATTTTTGAAGTCCGATAGAAAGCAATTTAACGTGTTTTCCCATGTATTTGGGATTTTGGCCAATATGCCTCTGCAATGCAATTTAACGCCTAATCACAGACCCAATAGTGATTTAGGGGTGATTGAAGGAAGTTTCACGTCCGGAATACACGTCCGATAGTGTATTTTTTGGAAAACTCTGTGTAATGGATTTTTCTCAGTTTTCGGATTTTCACCTATGAAACGACCTTGATTCCTTTTGTAACCGCTCCTAATCATCATGTCATGTTGCAGTAGGCGTTTTTACAGGCAATGATGCATTCTGGAAGCGAAGAGCCATAGAGGGACAATGAATTGCAGAGAAATGGTCAGGGAAGCCAAAAAGCTAGAAGATGCCTCAAAAGAGATAGAGAGCATGATTGAGAAAACAAAGGAAGAAGGTAGCAGAAGGCAGTTGCAAGAGAGTAGAGAGAGTTGAAAAGATTATGCGCAGAGTAGCTTAGGGGGCCTTTGGGGTCACTTGAAGTTTAAGTGAAAATCCAGAGAGCAGAAGGTTGTGGAGAGCCAAAGAAGCTAGAGCCGAAGAGCCAAATCTAAGAGCCAGAGGCAGAGCTGAGAGCCTGTAGTCAAGAGCTTCAAGATCCAGGGATAAAACGGTGTCTAAATCCACTGTTTCTGTGTAAAAAAATGAAGTTGAGCGAAGACCTTGTAAAAAGAACCTTGCCATAATCCCAAACAACCTAGTTGAGTTGACTAGAGCTCAAGGAGATGTAGCACAAGAGTTTTGGCTGAACTTCATGTTAATTTGTTGTCTTATGTGTTTTCTTATTGTTGCATTTGTCTATTGTCATATGTATTTACATATCAGCACAAACAACAGAATTAAAAAAACACATAAACAGTTTAAAAAAACATAAGCATACACCTATTATTTCAAGCACATAGTTAATTCTACATTGGTTAATCATTTGTGACTTGGGAATGTATAAGCTTTGGGAGTGGGAGAGGTTATTGTAAATTAGACAAGAATCCTAAAAGCCCCATTTTTAGATCAGGTGGTATCAGAGCCTAGGTTTGATTAACCACACGTTCAAGAAGGTTATATCAGAATGCTTGATTGACAAAGCAATGATTGCTTGTCTGAAAGGTGTTTAAAGAGTCAGAGGTTGATTGTATGGTTTTGCAGACTGACTATTGTTTAAGTTTGCAGAGGTGAAGATAAAGCTATTGGTAGATCAGTCCAGAAAGGACAAGAAGGACCTCAAGGCAATCCTTGAAGCACAAGAGGTTTGTTGCAAAAGGTTGTTGGATAAAGCTCTTTAATAATCTTGTTTGAAGTTCTTTTATTCATTGGCATAATGATAATATCTACAAGTGAGTCCTTGAATTCTTCTTTCTTCATCACAAGACTCTTTGATGAAGACATGAAGCAAGATTTGTCCACCATGATGGATATGGTGAGAGAAATGTATGAGGATGGAAGGAAGAGTAGCATACTTAGAAAGCAGTTGAATTCCATGAAGGAAGAGAAGTAGTTGCTTTCTGAAATATTGAAGCAAATGGAGAGGCAACTTCATATTGCAAATATGAAACTAAGAAGGAAGCATGAGTTGGAGATACAAATATTTGTTGCCTAAGAAGCCTTAATCAAGTATCAGCTTGAAGAAGAGGTAAACCATTCCAGTTTGTCTTCAAATTCTTCTAAGGATACTTATATTGGTTCTTTTGAAAGGCATACCAAAGGCATAGGTTCCAAGCTAATGTCCAAGATGGGCTATGACGGAAAGGGTTTGAGAAAGTATGCACAAGGTATTGTTGAACCAATGATGGTTGAGGAAAGGCCTAAGTATTTGGGTCTTGGCTATGGACAGTCTTATGGAAAGAGTTTCAAAGGTGCCATGAAGGCCATTGAAACAACTCCAAGAAGGGGTTGCAGTGCAGAGTGTGAAGATTGTATTCAAGAGGAATGCAATAGCTTGAAACATCATTTGCAGGATGCAGGTGTTCAGAGGCACACACTTTAACCAAAGAGTTGGGGAGACTATGACAGCCTTGAAGAGATTGATGGTGTTCCAAAGGGAGCCACTTCTTCATTCATTTCACCTCCTCATGAAGGCAATGAAGGTGAAAGAGATAGGTATAAATCTGGTTCTAAGAATTTTCCTTTTGATTGTGCAAAGCATGATAAATTTCCAAATAGAGATGAGAAAATAATTGCTTCTTCCTTTTGTGGTTTGGATAACCATAATGTTTCTAGATGTTGGAAGAGAATGGCCACAGACAGGAAACATTTGAAGGAAAAGAAGCAAGAAACCAAAGGTCTGTTGGACAAGGCAAATCATGTTGTCAAGAGGATGCACATGCAGTGCACTTATTGCCATAAGCAAGGACATATTGCTGCAAAATGTTGGACTTTGAATCTAGAAATACTTCCACAAAAGCTGAACAGAGTGGAAAGAAAAGATGGCAGGCATGGAAAGGAATATTCCATAGATGATGTGTCTCAGGATGATTCACATGATGATGCTGATTTGCAGACAAAGGTAGTACCGTTGAAAGGGATTGGTAAGAAATGGTTAGAGTTCTTATCCGATTAAGATTGCATGTCTATTGATGCATCTACATTCTATTTCATTTCAGCTTTGAAAGTACAGTGTGCTTAAGTGAAAGTTGAAGGATGAAATGCATGCATGAACATGAGATGCATGAACACAGGGATGTTGATGATTTCCTTGCTTTTGAACATGTTTGTGTAATTAACTTGCAGGGTTGATTGCTTTGATGTGCATGTGATGCCATGTTAACTTGGAAGAAGTTAACTTGGCCTCCAAATGGGGATAATGATGAAGTGTTTCATCTTTTTAAAAAGAGTCCTAATGGTCTTTTTCTACATGGTTGACTTGAAGGGTCATTTGTTTAAAGGCATGTTTTTTGAGCTTGTTATCTAGCCCTTCATTTGTATGTAGATGTAAGACATGGAGGTGTTCACAAGATATGAAATCTGTTTCTTTTGTTGGAGCAAGAGTTTAGGCCATCTAGTTGTGTCTGTGTTTCTATTGTTGTTAATAGTTGTTGTTGACAACTTTTCAAATAGGTAAAAATGAAGTTTTACGGAGCAGATGACTTCACATTGGTTTGAGCCACCTTGGATCAATGATCAAGGCAGAAGAGTTCAAACTACCTCCTATGACCACTTCAGTAGAAGTTCTGCATGAAGGCAAGGAGGAAGGTAGTCCTTCCTAGGCGAACTAGCACATCCAGAAAAGAAAGTGGTTAGAGACTTTGGTTCAAAGGCACTATGAAAGGCAAGTGTGTGAAGGCTGAAAGAAGAGGGTGTTGTTACTCTCATTTACTGCTCAGATTAGTATATCAGTGTTTTGGAGACCAAAAGTTCTTTTATTGGGAAGGCATGATCCAAAATGGATTTTGGATAGACTCCTAAGTCTAAGTGGTCCTCACAGAGAAAAAATGAAAGTCCAAGGAAGTTCCTGGAAATAGCCCCATTGCAGAGATCTTTTCCTTCTAAATCTACTGCAACTAGAATGGGATAAAATGGACTTCGGTTGCAGAAGTTATCGCATGCAGAAGATGCCCTGTTTCTTTAGAAAAAGAGGCAAAAATCCCTAAAAATGGAAAAAAAACCCTTAAAAAGAGAAATCGCATCGGAAAAAAGAAAAGGACAGATTTAAGCGGAGGCAGGGGAAACTTTGATCTGCCGATCCGATCGATCAGATCGGAGGCATACACATATGTGATATCAGAACCCTAGAATTGGTGATTGCAATCATGTGATTCGTCGATCACCGATGATCGGATCGGCGAATTGGCATCGACGATGTACAAGACCATTGGGCCGTGTGCGATGTGAGATGCAATAACCAATCATGACGAGCAATCTCAGCTGTTGGTTTGCGAGAGGAATGGGAAACCAGGATTGAATCGACAATCGGCAATTGCCGGACTCGACGAATTTAATAAGCGTAATTTATAAAATTTGAAATCCAAAAATTCATATTTTCTCTGTATTAACGATTTTTGGTGAAAAAACCAAAATACAAAGGAACGACGCCCAAAGCGATAAAATGGATCCGAAGGGGAGTTATAAGCCAAATTGTAGAGATTTTGAGTTCCGTAAGGGTAGATTTCGAGCAGGCCACAAGCGGTAAATAGTTTTGGGATGGCTCCTCCCAATCCCACTAGCTGGTTGACACGTGGCTGGCGGAGGAGAGAGGAAAATCGCCTTTTCGGGCGGGTAACCTCCATACCCTTAAGCCACCCAGAATTGTGTATTGACCGTTGGATCGGGGATCCCGTAGATCGATGGTGGAGAGTGCAACAGCAGCCAAAGGCAAACTCGATGCGATAATAGGACGGATTCGATACATTTTGAAGTCCGATAGAAATCAATTTAACATGTTTTCCCGTGTATTTGGGATTTTGCCCAATATGCCTGTGCGATGTGATTTAATGCCTAATGGCAGACCTGACAGTGATTTAGGGGCGATTGAAGGGAGTTTCACGTCCGGAATACACGTTCGATAGTGTATTTTCTGGAAAACTCTGTGTAATGGATTTTTTCTCAATTTTTGGATTTTTGCCTATGAAATGGCCTTGATTCCTTCTATAACTACTCCTAATCATCATGTCATGCTGCAGCAGGTGTTTTTACAAGAAATGATGCATTCTAGAAGTGAAGAGCTGCAGAGGGACAATGAATCGTAGAGAAATGGTTAGGGAAGCCAAAAAGATGGAAGATGCCTCAAAAGAGCTAGAGAACATGATTGAGAAAATAGAGGAAGAAGGTAGAAGAAGGCAGTTGCAAGAGAGCATAGAGAACTAAAAAGCTTCTGCGCGGAGCAGCTGAGGGAGCCTTTGGGGTCACTTGAAGTTCAAGTGAAAATCCAGAGAGCAAAAGGTTGTGGAGAGCCAAAGAAGCCAAAGCCGAAGAGCCAGAGGCAAAGTCGAGAGCCAGTAGCCAAGAGCTTCAAGAGTCAGGGATAAAACGGTGTCTAAACACACTGTTTCTGTGTAAAATAGTGGAGTTGAGCAAAGAGCTTGTAAAAAGAACCTTGCCATAATCCCAGACAGCCTAGTTGAGTTGGCTAGAGCTCAAGGAGATGTAGCCCAAGCGTTTTGGCTAAACTCCATGTTAATTTGTTGTCTTATGTTTTTTCTTATTGCTGCATTTGTCTATTGTCATATGTATTTACATATCAGCACAAACAACAGAATTTAAAAAACACATAAATGGTTTAAACAAACATAAGCATACACCTATTATTTCAAGCACATAATTAATTTCGCATTAGTTAATAATTTGTGACTTGGGAATGTATAAGCTTTGGGAGTGGGAGAGGTTATTGTAAATTAGACAAGAAGCCTAAGAGCCCCATTTTCAGATCAGGTGGTATCAGAGCCTAGGTTTGATTAGCCACAACTTCAAGAAGGTTATATCATAATGCTTGATTGACAGAGCAATGATTGCTTGTCTGAAAGGTGTTTAAAGAGTCAGAGGTTGATTGTATGCTTGTTTTGCAGACTAGCTATTGTTTAAGTTTGCAGAGGTGAAGAGAAAGCTATTGGTAGTTCAGTCCAGGAAGGACAAGAAGGACCTCAAAGCAATCCTTGAAGCACGAGAGGTTTGTTGTAAAAGGTTGTTGGATAAATCTCTTTATTAATCTTTTTGAAGTTCTTTTATTCATTGGCATAATGACAACGTCTGCAAGTGAGTCCTCGAATTCTTCTTTCTTCATCACAAGACTCTTTGATGTAGACATGAAGCAAGATTTGTCCACCATGATGGATATGGTGAGAGAAATGTATGATGATGGAAGGAAGAGCGGCATACTTAGAAATCAGTTGAATTACATAAAGGAAGAGAAGCAGTTGCTTTCTGACAGATTGAAGCAAATGGAGAGGCAACTTCATATTGCAAATATGAACCTAGGAAGGAAGCATGAGTTAGAGACACAACTCTTTGTTGCCCAAGAAGCCTTAATCAAGTATTAGCTTGAAGAAAAGGTAAACCATTCCAGTTTTTCTTCAAATTCTTCTAGGGATTCTTATATTGGTTCTTTTGAAATACATACCAAAGGCATAGGTTCCAAGCTAATGTCCAAGATGGGCTATGAAGGAAAGGGCTTGGGAAAGCATGCACAAGGTATTATTGAACCAATAATGGTTGAGCAAAGGCCTAAGTATTTGGGTATTGGCTATGGACGGTCTTATGGAAAGAGTTCCAAAGATGCCATGAAGGCCATTGAAACAACTCCAAGAAGGGGTTGTAGTGCAGAGTGTGAAGATTGTATTCAGGATGATTGCAATAGCTTGAAACATCATTTGTAGGATGCAGGTGTTAAGAGGCACACACTTGAACCAGAGAGTTGAGGAGACTATGACAGCCTTGAAGTGATTGATGGTTCTCCAAAGGGAACCAATTCTTCATTCAATTCACCTCCTCATGAAGGCAATAAAGGTGAAATAGACAGGTATAAATCTGGTTCTAAGCATTTTCCTTTTGATTGTGCAAAGCATGATAAATTTCCAAATAGATATGGGACAATAATTGCTTGTTCCTTTTGTGGTTTGGATAACCATAATGTTTCTAGATGTTGGAAGAGAATGGCCACACATAGGAAACTTTTGAAGGAAAAGAAGCAAGGAACCAAAGGTCCATTGGACAAGGCAAATCATGTTGTCAAGAGGATGCACATGTAGTGCATTTATTGCCATAAGCAAGGACATCTTGCTACAAAATTTTGGACTTTGAATCCAGCAATGCTTCCACA
Source organism: Pinus taeda (assembly GCA_000404065.3). Lineage (NCBI taxonomy): Eukaryota > Viridiplantae > Streptophyta > Pinopsida > Pinales > Pinaceae > Pinus > Pinus taeda. Next base: position 74,944 of record APFE030991295.1, on the reverse strand, counting down.
AAAGCTGAAGAAAGTGGAAGGAAAAGATGGCAGGCATGGAAAGGAAGATTCCATAGATGATGTGTCTCAGGATGATTCACATGATGATGCTGATTTGCAGACAAAGGTAAAGGGATTGGTAAGAAACGGTTAGAGTTCTTATCCGATTAAGATTGCATGTCTATTGATGCATCTACATTATATTTCATTTCAGTTTTGAAAGTACAGTGTGCTTGAGTGAAAGTTGAAGGATGAAATGCATGCATGAGCATGAGATGCATGAACACATATGTTGAGCAATAAAAGGTGTCTTTTTAACTCCTAATTATCTTCACATTAATTGTCAACCCAGGGACGATTTTTTATTTCAAGAGTGTACTCAGTCTGAGGCAACTATTTACTCAAGAGTACTATTTTGTAGTATAGTGCTTAAAATGAAAAAGTAAATGAATGCTGGAAATAAAATCTAATCGGAGCAGCAAGAAACTAAAATGTTTTAAAATAAATCATTCACTCAAACAATCATCAGTCGAGGACTCAGTAATGATAACTCTCTCCCCTGTAAACTGATGCAAATGAAAATCAATTATAGGCAAGATCTCCAATCTGAGAACTTAGACAGCGGTAGTCAGTGTCCTTTACAGTTGTTGATCTTTCAATCCACACGAAAGCAAATAACTGGAAATGGAAATTCAATCAATAATGATGCTAGTAGAAATGGAACAAACACACTTATTGCAATAACATTTAAAAGGCGAAAACAAATCCTTGCAGAACAACGACTAAGTCTATTGAAAAATTGAACAGCAATGCTTCATCTAAAGAAATGAATTATTAATGGAAAGGAACAGTAATGCTAAATTATTAGAATTAAATAGCAATCTTAAATATAACTTAACAGCAGGGTTAATTAAATAGAAATATACAACAACTACAAATGTAACTGAATCAGCAATCTTAATCTAGCAGAATGAACAACAATTGCAGTTATAAATGAACAACGACCGTAGTTATAAATTAACAACAAAATCTGAAATGGACAATGAAGTATTATATCAGAATTAACAGCATGACACTATAAATAATAATCTTGCTATCAACGCAGTCCAATCACGATTTTGATGTAATAGGGTGATTCAGCGAAATGTTCAGAAAAAAAGATTATTGAATAAAGCAAATTAAGGAAATGAAAAGGAAATCAAACCATCACACGGAATTGAAAAATAATGATATAAGAAGCAAGTGGATCCACCAGGGCTTGGCCCTTATCCTCCAGGGACGCATTGCTGTGATTACTCCAGGAGATACAAGGGACTGCAACAGTTTTTATATATTAATCATTGCATAAACATTACAGTAGTTTTGTTCTCTGCTTTAGCAATGAGAGTCAACAATAACAGTTACAATTTCTCAATAGTAATTCTCCCATTCCTCCTATCCTACCCTATCTATCTCTAATCTAACAATCCATTAATTCTCTTTCTAATCATCCATCATGAATCATGAATCCTCTTCTCTGATCTCTGTTTTCATTTAAGCAGAGAGCAGTTACAACAGATATGATTACAACACGATTTCTATTACAAAATTGGATTGTTCTCAATGAATTGATAAGCAAGATCATATCTGAAATATCTTTCCATCAATCATTCAACAGGAACAGGTTGAATTTGGCATTGCAACTGGGATAATTTGGAAAACGGCCACACAACGAATTTGAGAAAAATGTCTTCAGAGAACCTTCCATTTCTCTTAGTACGGATTGAATTTGGGAAAAATTCTCATTGCAAAACTGATTTGGTCCGTTCTGAACAAAACCCATGTTTCAGATTTTCCAGATTCTTCTCCATTTGCCTGGTACATGCAATAACAAATTGTCACTTCTTATTCTAGCGAATTTCTGAGTTGGCACATTTAATGATCAAATCTTCAATCTGGAAAATATTTTGGAGGCTAAAAATGGTGAGTAATGTTACAACCAATTCATTAATAAACGATCATTGATAAAATTATGCATAATAATCAATTTATTAAAAATAAAGGAGAATAAATAATATTTCCATAAGAGCATAAATCATTATAAAATGGAATTATATGATAAACCATGGTAAATGACATGATAAAGAAGAGTAAAAATGGGTGGAACAGGCGTTCAAAAGTGATAATAATAATGACATATTAACAGCCCAACAATAGGGATGTTGATGATTTCCTTGTTTTTGAACATGTATGTGTAATTAACTTGCAGGGTTGATTGTTTTGACATGCATGTGATGCCATGTTGACTTGGAAGAAGTTAACTTGGCCTCCAAATGGGGATAATGATGAAGTGTTTCGTCTTTTGAAAAAGAGTCCTAATGGTCTTTTTCTACATGGTTTCCTTGAAGGGTCATTTGTTTAAAGGCATGTTTTGTGAGCTTGTTATCTAGCCCATCATTTGTATGTAGATGTAAAACATGGAGGTGTTCACAAGTTGTGAAATCTGTTTCTTTTGTTGGAGGAGGAGTTTAGCCCATCCAGTTGTGTCTGTGTTTCTGTTGTTGCTAATAGTTGTTGTTGACAGCTTTTCAAATAGGTACAAATGAAATTTTTGTGGAGCAGATGACTTCACATTGGTTTGAGCCACCTTGGATCAATGATCAAGGCAGAAGAGTTCAAACTACCTCCTATGACCATTTCAGCAAAAGTTCTACATGAAGGCAAGGAGGAAGGAAATCCTTCCCAGGAGAACCAGCACATCTAGAAAGGAAAGTGGTTAGAGACTTTGGTTCAGAGGGACTATGAAAGGCAAGTGTGTGGAGGCTGAAAGAAGAGGGTGTTGTTACTCTCATTTACTGCTCAAATCAGTATATCAGTCTTTTCGAGACTAAAAGTTATTTTAGTGGGAAGACATGATCCAAAATGGATTTTGGATAGACTCCTAAGTCTAAGTGGTCCTCACAGAGAAAAAATGAAAGTCCAAGGAAGTTCCTGGAAATAGCCCCATTGCAGAGATCTTTTCCTTCTGAATCTACTGCAACTAGAATGGGATAAAATGGACTTAGGATGCAGAAGTTATCACAAGCAGAATATGCCCTGTTTCTTTAGAAAAAGAGGCAAAACCCCCTAAAAATGGAAAAAAAAAAAAAAACCTTAAAAAGAGAAATCACATCGGAAAAAGGCAAAGGTCGGATTTAAGCGGAGGTGGAGGAAACTCTGATCCATCGATCCAATCGATCAGATCGGAGGCAAACACATATGTGATATTGGAACCTTGGAATTGGCAATTGCGATCATGCGATTCACCGATCGCCGACAATCGGATCGACGAATTGGAATTGGCGATGTACAAGACCCCTGGGCCTTGTGCAACACGAGATGTGGTAAGCGATCGCGACGAGCAATCTCAACCATCGAATCATGAGAGGAATGGACGACCAAGATCGAATCAGCAATTGGTGATTACCAGACCTGACGGATTTCATAAGCATAATTTCTAAAATTTGAAATCTGGAAATTCAGATTTTCTGTGTATTACGATTTTCGGTGAAAAACAAAAATACAAAGGAATGATGCCCAAAGCGATAAAATGGACCCAAAGGTGAGTTATAAGCCCGATTGCAAAGATTTTGAGTTCTGTAAGAGCGGATTTTGGGCAAGCCTCAAGCGGTAGATGGTTTTGGGCTTGCTCCACTCGATCCCACTAGCTGGTCAACACGTGGCTGGCAGAGGAGAGAGGAAAACCAACTTTTTGGGTGGGTAACCTTCGTACCCTTAAGCTACCTGAAATTTTGTATCGACTTTTGGATCAGGGATCCCGTAGATCGACGGTGGAGAGTGCAACAACAGCCAAAGTCAGGCCCGATGCAATAATAGGACGAATTTAATACATTTTGAAGTCTGATAGAAAGAAATTTAACGTATTTTCCCTTGTATTTAGGATTTTGCCCAATATGCCTATGCGATGCAATTTAACGCCTAATGGCGGACCCGATATGGATTTAGGGGCAATTGAAGAGATTTTCACGTCCGGAATACATGTCCAATAGTGTATTTTCCGAAAAACATTGTGTAATGGATTTTTTCTTAGTTTTCGGATTTTCGCCTATGAAACGACCTTGATTGCTTCTATAACCCCTCCTGATCATCATGCCACGCTGCAGTAGGCGTTTTTACAGGCAATGATGCATTCTAGAAGTGACAGAGCTACAGAGGGACATTGAATCACAGAGAAACAATCAGGGAAGCCAAAAAGCCGAAAGATGCCTCAAAGGAGCCAGAGAGCATGATTGAGAAAATAGAGGAAGAAGGTAGCAAAAGGCAGTTGCAAGAGAGCAGAGAGAGTCAAAAAGCTACTGCGCAGAGCAGATGAGGGAGCCTTTGGGGTCACTTGAAGTTCAAGTGAAAATCCAGAGAGCAGAAGGTTGCAGAGAGCCAAAGAAGCTAGAGCCGAAGAGCTAGATCTAAGAGCCAGAGCCAACAACTGAGAGCTTCAAGAACCAGGGATAAAATGGTGTCTAAGCCCACTATTTCTGTGTAAAACAGTGGAGTTGAGCCAAGATCTTGTAAAAAGAACCTTGCCATAATCCCAGAGAGCCTAATTGAGTTGACTAGAGCTCAAGGAGATGTAGCCCAAGAGTTTTGGGTTAACTCCATGTTAATTCGTTGTCTTATGCATTTGCTTATTGTTACATTTGTCTACTGTCATATGTATTTACATATCAACATAAACAACATAATTTAAAAAACACATAAACAGTTTAAAAAAACATAAGCATACACCTATTATTTCAAGCACATAGTTAATTCCGCACTGGTTAATCATTTGTGACTTGGAAATGTATAATATTTGGGAGTGGGAGAGGTTATTGTAAATTAGACAAGAAGCCTAAGAGCCCCATTTTTAGATCAGGTAGCCTATTCCTTGCAACAATGTATGACAAATATTTCTCTACAATGCCATGTATAGGCTCACATATATGAGGTTCGATTTAATTGTTTGAGAACATTGCTTGTAAATGAAAAAATGGAGAAACAGGTTATGCATATATCAAGCCTCTTATCCAAATAGACTTCACACTATTGTAGGCTAATATAAAATCAAAACCCTACCTCTATTCGAGCACATTTGAATGTTAAATGAAGATTGAAACCATTTCATATCAAACACGAGTTATGCAAAGGAATGTAAACTATTAAATTAGGAGTTATTATTATAAATTATGATCTCTAGTATTGCATGTTGTATATTTTACCGGTGTTTGTTGTAAATGAGACTGTTATTGTAGACAGACTTTGTTTTCTTAAAACAAAGTATGATCACAAGCAAGAAAATATTTATATTATATATGTTCTTGTAGCAATACTAGGAACATTGAATGGCAAATAATTTATAGCAAAACTCAGATATCTTTTATGAAACCTTTTTGTGATTTGTTCCAAGGATATTTTGTAAACCTTATATGGTCAGCATTTCCTACAAGAGGAACTATTGCACCATAACTTGTTCCTCATCCTTGCTCATTATGATCCACATAACAATTCTTAGCTTTGACTCTATTAAGGAGTGGCTATAATGTTTTGTTCATACTAGGGTTTGGTTGTAGGAGTAGAATGTTGAGATTTGTAATAATATCAAAGATTCACAATGTGCAATTTTATCTAATCACAACTTCACTTATGAAATATACCCAGTTGTTTTATGGAGAAATGAAAACATTGGTTGTGCTCTCACTCTGTTAAGGAAAATGTGGTCTAAAACCCTACTTGTGTATGCATGTTACAATCATTATTAAACCTAGAAAATTTTATGACTATTGATTTATAGACATACTAAGATGCATATCTTGAGAAGATGATAGTGTGAAAAAAGGGTGACTATGTTAAATTGTTAGGACAATTTTAGTTAGACTTATTTGTTTTATGTGAAATCTCAATAAAGTTCTAAGGGCTTAAATTACAAAAATGTTTGTTTGCTATTATTGGAAATCAAGCATGTCTTGGACTCACTATTGGTTGTGCAGAAGATTGCTTAAGCAATACCCTAGCCAAGTAAGTATGGGTACCAGTATTTGTTGTTTATCTTCTAACTAATATAAGTTGAAGGTGGGTATGTAACATATAAACCTTAGGGAAGTTTCACCCTTACAAATAGTGGACAAACTCTCAAACCCCATATGGGAAACCTAGTCTAACTTACAATCACCTCTGGGTGTGTTACAATATATATACATATATGTGTTGCATGTTGGGCTCATAAGAGGTTTGATGTGTCTGAGAGGGTTGGCAGCTACTACCATGTGGCAGACAGAGGGGCTGACTGGGATTGCATAATGGGCACCATGTGACGACCAAGCGAGCACCACGTGGCAGGTCAGTGAGATGGCACTAATTAAATGGCTAATCTTTGTATGGATGTATCCTTTCAATCTGATTGTCAGATTGAGGTAAATTTTATATTGTTGGAATTGTCTTGGCGAGATGAACAAAACGTTGTTGTTTATTTCCTATTTTGTATAAGTTGCAAGAGGTAAAAAATTTTAGACCCCATTTCCATGACATTGTTATGGAATTCGGGTCAACATAGTAATTGCCTCCTTATAACCTTAGTTAGGGTTAGGGTTAGTAGGGGGTATGTTGCAGAAAGAGTGAGTGTATGTGGAAAAAGAGAAAGACTACACACAATCCTCTATATTTGCAAATATTTCCTCTTTTATTGAATTTATATATCTACATGTACCTGATTATATGTATCTCCATGTAATTGAATTTGAGCTATTTAAATGTGGATAAACTTGTTTTATTTATTTATTACAAGAATATTTAAGTGTTGCAAACAAATGGTTCCAGGTTCAAGATCAAATTTTATAACCTAAAGTTGAAATTCATGAGCTAGTTATCTTACCATAGTAATCCAAAAATATTCATCAATTGATAGAGATGTAATTAGAATTCCATCATTTGGATTGATGGAGGAATTTGGCTTTAAAACATATCCAACTCAACAAGAACTCAAGTAATAAAGCCGACCCTTAGATACCCAAATATCTGGATAGAAGTTTATAAGCTATACAAGAAGATATATGGTGTGGAACCCACCGAAGATTATTAAGGAGAATTAGATTCCTAACTGATATTTATATCAAGATCATAAATCATCTAGGGCGGACCCCTTTGTAATTTGTAATAAGAATTATATGTTCAAGTTCATTCCCAAAAGGTATTTGAGCTTCACCAAAGCGTGCACATTGAAATGAGCAAGACTTTTTCATTTAGAGGTCATATCAAGATAAAAACCACATCTGGTGAATATATGTTATCCAACTTGATATATATCTAAGGAAATAAAGGTGGAAAGCATTTAGATTTGAAAACATCTAGATTACAGGAAATATATCCAAGCTTGAAGTAATCCAAGTATTAACAAAGTGGAGACCATCTGAATTGTTTGGATATTGGATACAATAAAATTTAAGGTATGCAATTAAGTAAATTTGTGGTTTTTCTTTCTAAAATTTGGGGCTTTTTTGAAATTAGAGTTTTGAGGTTTTGAATAGAGTGAAATAGGAAAATTACCAATATTTCCATGTCACGTGAATGTTGTTGAAGGAGAGATTGAGATGTCTTAGAAGGACATCAAAGAGCATCAATTCTCTAAAAGGACAAGAAAAGGAGATTGGAGGAATTAGTTTGGTATCATAGCATTTTTCCCCTTAGATATGGTTGAAATATGTAGAGGAGAAGCTCAAGGAAGAATTCATGGGATCCGTATAGTAATTCCAACCTTGAAAGAAGAGATGAGCCACACTCAAAAAATATGAGGCAATGGAGACTACTCAGAAAAGAGGTGTTGGCATGGAAGATGTCAATGAAGCAAAAGAAGAATCTGCTAGTGAAGAAGAAGTTGAAGAATCAACGTAAGAGAAAATGTTGAAAACGATAGCCAAGATGAGTGCTACACCAATGATGAAGGTGCATATATGTGAATTTAATTTAAATATTGATGAATTAATGCATTGGATGAATGTTATGGACACATATTTTGATTATGAATATGTTGACAAAAAAAAAGAAAAAAATGCAATATGCAATGAAAATATTGAAAGGCCATGCAATTTTATGGTGGGATGAAGTGTAGACAGACAAAAATAGGAAAGGAAAGTCCAAGATCAAAAGTTAGGACAAAATGGTTACAAATTTCAAAGTTAAATTCATGCCTAAAGCTCACTAGTTAAATCTTTTCAAGCAATTACAAAATCTTGGACATACATTTATGCTAGTGAAGGAATATTATTGAAGTTTTTTATAAACTAAACATTCGAGTTGGTCATGTTGAAGAAGATTATGAAAAGTTTGCTACGTACATTAATGGTTTGAGGTATGAAATTCACGATGATATTAGCATCTTATCCCTAAGGATAGTTGAGGATACATATCAAGCTACATTGAAAGCAAAAGAGAATATCACTAGAATGCAGAGTTAGAAGAATAGAGAAAGAAGTCATGTGAGTTGAAAAGGAAATAGACTAGTAGAAAAAACATTTCGGCCCTCAAAAGAGGGGAGTGGAAGTTTGAGTATTCAGTCACCAAGAGAAGGTGAGGAAGAATAACTTTATCAAGAGGTATAGGCATAGGAAAACACTAATTTACTAGGAAATTTTCTATTGTCTATTTAAATGATACTTGGTATATAGTAAAACAAAGGAGGAACATTTGAGACATCTTAGATTCGTCTTAAGAAAATTGAAGAAAGAGAAATTATTAGCTGATCTGAAGAAACACAATTTTATGAAGAAGGAATTGGTATACTTGGGTTTTGTGATTTCTGAAAAATGGTTTGAAGATGGATCAAGAAAATTTTAAATCAATTATCAATTGGCCTGTTCCACAAAATGTCTCTAAGGTGAGAAGTTTTCATGGTCTAGCAAGTTTCTATAAAAAGTTCATTAAGAACTTTACTAGCATCTGTGATCCTATTGTAGAGACCATTAAAGAAAGAAAACAACCATTCAAATGGATTGTAGTATTAGATAGGAATTTTAAATTGTTGAAGCAAAACATAACAAAACAGCTTGTCTTAGCTTTGCCATATTTTAATAAATTCTTTCAAGTTGAGATAGATGCAAGTGGAATAAGATAAGAGGGAACATCAATTTCTTATTTCAGTGAGAAATTGAATGAAGAAATACAAAAATATTCCTCTTATAACAAAGAATTATATTCCATAGTTCAAGCCCTAAAGAAATTGAAACACTATGTTATGCCCAAGGAATTTGTTTTTTATACTAATAATCATGATTTATAGTTTATTAGCAATCAACCAAAATTGAATCAAACACATGCTAAGTGGATACAATTTCTACAAAATTTTACATTAGCAATTAAACACACAAGTGGTTTATCATATAGGGTACATTTATGAATTGAGTAGAATTAATTTATTTCTACAAGAATTTCAAGTTAAATTTTGGGATTTGATGAACTAAAGAAAATGTACAAAGATGACGTAGATTTTAAGGATGCATATGCAGCATGAAAGAATCCAATCAACATGAAGCTAATGGCTAATTTATATGGTTCAAGAAGGTTTGTTATTCAAGGATAGTAAGCTTTGCATACCAAAATTCTCAGTGAGGGACAAATTAATAAAGGAAAAGCATGGTGGACTTTTAAGACACTTTGGAAAAGATAATAAATTTGCTTTGTTGAATGTTTTGATTTTATTTCTGGCTAGCTATGCAGATTGATGTGAAAATATATGTTGAAAGGTGTAGATTATGTCAATATGCTAAGGGAAGGAGTAAAAATACATGGTTATATTAGTTATTTCCAATTCCAAGTAAACTGTGGCACTTAGTGAGTATGTATTTTGTTTTGGGGTTTCCTCGAACTGAAGAAGGTAATCATTCAATTTATGTGGTTGTAGACAAATTTTCAAAGATGGCACATTTCATAGCATGTACAAAGACTAGTGATGCAACCAATTTTTCTACTTTAGTATTTAAAGAGATTGTAAGATTACATGGTTTTCCTAGAAGTATTGTTTCAAATAGAGATACAATATTTGTAAGCCATTTTTGGAGAACTTTGTGGAAGAAACTAGGCACTAACTTGAATTTTAGTTCATCATATCACCCATAGACTGATGGAAAAATAGAGGTGGCAAACAAGAGCTTTGGGAATATTTTGAGAAGCTTAGTAATTGAGCATCCCAAACAATGGGATCAAGTACTTGCTTAGGCAAAATTTGCACATATTGATTCACCTAATAGAAGTATGGGTATGAGTCCAATTTAGATAGTATATGGAATACATTTGAGATGAATTTATGATTTAAAATTTTTGGAAAAGAAAGAGTTGAGGACGGTTGATGGTGAGGATTTTCAGAAAGAATGAAGGAGTTGCAGGAAAGAGTTAAACAATAACAAGTATAAGCAAAGAGAAAATATGAAAAGTATATAGACTTTGAATTTGGTGACTTATTGATGACATATTTGAAGAGGTTCCTATAAGGACATAAAATAAAGTGAAACTTAGGAAAATTGGTCCATGTAATATTTTAAGAAAATTTTCTTCTAGTGCTTATGAATTAGAACTCCCAAATGATATTGGGATTTCTCCATTTTTTAATGTTGCAAATTTGCATAACTTCGAGGAGACAAAGAGTTTTACAGGAAATGAACCTATAAGTGATGAATATCAAACCGGTGGATGGAAGAAACAACTTCCAAAAGTAGTTTAGAAAAAAATGAAGTTGTGTTAGATCAAAGAGTTGTTAAGAGAACCATAGGTAAAGAGTACTTTCTGTATTTAGTTCAATGGAAAAATCAACCAACTAAGGATGAATTTTTTATGATAGTAGCAAATATTTCCAAGTATGACACAAGCATGAAATACCTCATGAATAATTATTTTCTTCGTGGAGAATCTGATGCATGAGAAACTACTAGGTAAAAACATTTTTTACTGTCTCAGGCCAAAACCCATTTACGAAAGGAAGTTAGTTTCCTTAATTTATTTAATTTGCAATATTTTCCTAGTTGTAATCTAGAAGAATCTATGTTGTTAGGAAGTTAGATGAATTCCATCTAATTGCTATTAAAATGGATTGACTTAAGAAAATTAAGAGTCTATTAGATAATTTAGCAAAGCAGATTTAGGTTGTTAATTTGTATGAGAAGTCCATGTAATTGAATTCCCATGTAATTAAGAAAGAGAGAGACATGGGAAAATAGTTCTTTGATTGTGAAAGATTAAGTGTATGTGGGAAAAGAGGAATACTACACATAGTCCTGTAGATTTGTAATCCTTCCTCTATTATTGAATTTATGTATCTACATGTACCTTATCATACGTATCTTTGCATAATTGAAGTTGAGTCATTTAAACATGGATACAATTGTTTTCTTTATTTAGTGCAAGAAGAGTTGGGTGTTGGAAAAAAATAATTACAGGTAACATGAAGTTTAAATTCATGACTCAGTCATCCAACTACAATAATCCAAAAAGATCCATCAATTGATAGTAAAAGTTTGTCATCCAAATCATTGGAGACCTCTAGGTTTAAGACATATCTGACCTAATGGGAGTTCAAGTGATAAAGTCGATCCTTGGATACTTAGATATCCAGATAAAAGTTCATAATTTGAATAAGAAGATATTCCTATGGAGCCCACTAAAATTTATTCAGGAGAACCAAATTCTATATCGAGATTTATATCTAGACCATAGATCATTCTCCTCCCCCCCCCACCAACATTGTAATGTGTAACAAGAACTAAATTTTGAAGTTCATTCCTAAAAGGTATCCAAGCCAAACTATATCTTGGCCTCACCAAAGTGTGCACATTGAAAATGAGCCAAATTCCTAGATTTTTGAATCTATAAGTCATATCCATATCAAAACCACATCAAACAAATAGATGTTATCCAACTTTTGAGATATCCAATGTAAGTGAGGTAGAAATCATGTAGATTTGAGTACATATGTATTAAAGGAAATATTCCTATGCCAAAAGTAATTTGGGCATTAACATAGTTGAGGCCATCCAGATTGTCCAAATCCTAGAAATAATGAAATGTTGGGTATGCAATTAGGGTATTTCTTTCTGAATTTTGGGGATTTTATGAAATTGGAAATTTGAGGTTTTAGTTAAGGTGAAATAATAATATTACCACCATTTCCATGCAACGTGAAGGATGTTGAAGAAGAGATTGAAATCACTCTGAAGGACATCAAAGAAGATTGATATACTAAAAGGAGAGGGAAAAGAAACTGAAGGCATCAAGAGCCAAGAACCAAGAGCCATTATATAAGTGTGCATCCTGATACTCTAGGAATCATAGATTGTTCCACTAAATAATGGATCTTTGTTGTTGGCTTAGGGGGTCCCGACCCAGGTTCAGAGTTAGCTATGCCCACCAACAAAACCCTATACTACTGGCCCTTTCAAAAACAACCTGTGTAGCGCAGGCTGTAGTCTCACCCGAAGCAGTATGGGGGGATGAAAGAACCAAGTTTCTGCATCTAGAGACTAGTGTGATGTCTTTTAGCACCTCATATCTGCCTTTGCATAGATTGATAAACTCTTAGGGAACATTACTGCAATTATGTTAAGATAGCCTTCAGACCTTCATGAAGGTCTACGATCCATTCTTATGGACCTTTAAAAGTCAACCTATCCACTTATGTGCATTAGAGAATAGCCTAAATTCGTGTTCACGCAGATCTACTTAAGTTATTAGTAAACAACATAGAATTCATCAGAGTCTTTATGAAAGTATTTAAACATGCATTTTGTACATCACTAAGACTTATTCGAGAGAATCATGCAACATTTGATCAATATTTCATAAAACACATTATTCATTTACAACATATAACATCAACAAAGATAAAAAGAAATACGTAAGAATTCTTCGGAAACTATCTTTATTGATCTTTCATGCAGGGTTACAGACTCAAAACTACCCTGCGCACATAGTTGCAGGGGTCCGCACACTTAGTTACAGACTCTACCTAGGCCTTTATGCACTCAAATGCAAAGCCTTTCTTCTATCTTACCCACTTCTCTTTGTTATCACTTTTCATCCATTCTCCTCTTATTATTATCAAAAACATGCCTTAGACTCTCTAAGACACACCTATTTATAGCCTTTTTCATTCAATGGCATGGTCCGCAGACCATGGGTGGATCTCAAAACCGACTCAAACTTTACATAAAATGAGGGGCTAAACCCCTTTGGCTCATAGCCATCTGCACTCTCCACAACCACGAATTGTGGAGACCTTACATTATTTACACAAAATGTACCAAAACTTGGGTTATCTTAACCCCAAAACTAACCCAGGGGACCCCATCCCAACAGGCCCCCAACACAAAGATCGTGACTCGCCCTTGAGTCACTCTGTTGGCACTCTGATCTCACTACGAAGATCTCCCAGCTCCACCTAGATCACTGCAACTTCGGCAACACTCTATGTTGCTGCCTTCTTGACTTCCTCGACCAATTTTTCTGTGGTTGGTCCTTCTATAGCCAGCCTCATCGTCTGAATAGTAGTTGTGACTTGATAAGCCTCCTCTAACCAAGGCTACAACTTGGAATTTAGCAAGGCCTCCTTCTTCTGTGCTTCCTCCACCTGTGCTAGGAGCTGCTTTCCTTCCTGTGACTTAGTGAGGCATTGCAATGGCGCTATGGAGCGCGCAGTTGCCCTGACTTCATCATATTGTTGTTGCAGCTCCCTTACCTTTGTGTTCAGTGTCTGCAGGTTCGAATCCTCCTGCAAATTGGTCACGAGCTCCATAGATTTCTAAAACAATGCCGCATAGTCAGTGACTATGGCATCCAATGTAACCATGCCTTCCTTTATCACAGCTCCGCGCTGCTCCCAGCCCTCAGGTGGAGTTGTGGGTTGCAACTTTAACTACAACTCTGTAATCTTCATGTTGAGCTCAAATGCTACCCGACCAACCTCTGCTTTAGCCTTGCGCACCACAGTAGCTAATTTTTAGATTTTGGCCTCCGGTTGTGCATCCTCCAGGATGTGAAGTTCAGGCATTGTCTTGGATGTCTCTGCTATTGTTGACTCTAGACTAGAACTACACATTTGAAGTGCTTCATTTCCTTCAAATCCTACATCTTTTCAGCAACTCTCATTGTTCACTTTGTACTCACTTATGAGTTTGAAGGCGTGCTGCTCTTTGGTTCTCAATTCATCTACCACCCTCGTATGCAGCGCGTATAGGGTCTCGTTGGAGAGCGCCGCTATATTCAATCCAATGTTCTTAATTTTACTTAGGAGAATATGATCATCAGCGAAATCTATGTGAATGGACCTGTCCGACAATGGTATAGTTCTGAGGTCTAGGGTCCTTACTAGCTCTACTGCTTGGTCGGTGCCCAACTATATTCTACTTGCTTGGATCTATAGCTCGCGCAAATCCTTTTGGATGCTCCCAGAGTCTGCATGTACTGCTGCTCAAACTGTTGCATAACTTCCATGTTGGTGTCCTAAATTTTATGTGCGATCTCATCAACATCACCCTCTGTTAAAACCATGGCATCACCCTACAACTTATCTCATTTTTGCTTTTTCCTTGTACCATCCTGCTGCTCCTTGCCACATCTCTTTAGAATAAATGGGGTGCTCTGCTCCTCATCCCCTTCGCCACCTTGTCCGGAAATTTCTTCCTCCTCTATCTCTGGAAAAGGTGATTTTTCACCTTTTGGTGGCTCGCGTTGTACTTTTTCCGCCTGCTCGTTGGTAGCACGTTCCTGTTCACACGAGCCTTTTCTACGACTTCCTTCTATTTTTTCTCTGCAAATGTACGCACAACTTGTGTAGCTGCCTCCTTTCTTTTCTGTGGAGTAGAACCTCCCCACACCCGTGCTTGTTCCAACATCTAATTTTGATGGGGCACGCCATTCTGTAGAACATTTTGCTACAACTTCATGCACATCCGTTTCTATCACAAAATAGGGCAAGTCATGCCATTTCTGCTCTGGATGCTTCCATGCCTGGATATATACCCTATGGAAGTCAGCCTTGAATTTCACGTAGGCTGACAGCTGTGTGAACAAGGTTGGGGACAACATCGGACACTGGTTAATGGTGATGCGAAGATTCATTTCCATAGGAACCTAGAATATCTCCGTGTTTGTAATCCATGCAAGATCCTTGTTAGACCATAAGGAAGCGAATTGTGCTGCCTCCGGCAATCCATCCTTAAGCAGAGGAGATTAGGTATCCTCCAGAAATTCCCATGCAATGAGCACAATCGACAGCAACAACCAAGTGTAGTGGAATGGCTTAGTTTCATCTTAGGCCTCTCAGCAGTTCGCTAGGAACTCCTGATAGAGTTATCTTGACCAATTAAATTGTATGCCTTTTGCGCAGTGTGCAGCTAGGGAAACTATTGGCACCAAGACTTCATCTGTGAAGCATTTTCACATCACTTTTCCTACTAAAATTTGGGTGGACAATTGAACTATTAGGTTAGTTATAGAAAGAATTGTATACCCTCACGACTTCTTCATGAGGTTGTAATCCCTCTTCATTCCTTCTACTAGGTCTTTCTCCCCAGTCTTTCCGCCAAACTCCTTAGTCAGGTTCGCGCCCTTATAAGGTAGGCGAGTGATTTTGTTAATGAGCATATGTGTAATGGGGATAGCCCCTCCTAGCCATAAACACCCATTGTGCACTAATGTGAGCAACTAGTGCACACATATTGTATTAATGGGGGTGTGGTGATAGTGGGGCACCCACAGCAGATTGAGGAACCTTAAGTGCTCGACACCGCGGACCCATTCCTCCATTTCTAGTTCTATAACACCTAATTCTACAGAGTAGACCCTTCTTATATACTTATCTGTTTCCAAGTGTGGAAACCTAGCATGATCTAAGAGGTCTCAATCCTCCATTTTCAACAGTGGGATCCTTGCAAGTTGTGGACCTTCAAAAGGGACCTGCTCTAGTAGCAGGGGCATGGAAATGGTGAACATCCCAGAATTTGGCTCCTTCGTGACCTTTGCTTTTCCCTTCTGTGGAGGGATATACTAGGGGAGCCTTGTTATAGGTTCCGCTCCTTCAACGTCGATATCTTCTGTTCCCAAGGCTTCTTTCACCTCTAGATCCACTACCTTCTCCGATTGTTTATCTTTCTTCTACTTCTATGCTTCGGTGTGCCTTCTTGGGGAAGTGTGGACCGGCACCAGCTTCTTTTGCTTATGCTTCTTTGATTTGGCTGGTTGGGTTTCTCTGGTAGGCTTTGGCCTAGGGGACGTCAGTGTCATAGGCACAATAACTAGAGCTTCCATACTTACAACTTTTGGGGCAGTTGTCTCAGGGGCAACATCGCCAGTACTCACAGTTTCAACAGGATTTGGTGCAAGCATTTTTTTAATAATAAAATTTTGGCTTATCTCAGACAACTTATCAACGCAGGGCTTGCGACTAAATCTTCCTAAGCCAATCGGTTCATAGGAAACATACAACAAATTTCACTAACAATTCTTAGAGCACAAAGTGCTCTGTTGGACCGGAACACATAATTTATGGGGAGTTTTGAATTCAAATCCGACCATTACCCCCAATTTCTGATAATAAATGTTGTTTTGGTAGCAAATCTTCAAAGATTTTTGCCTTAAATGCCGCCATCCAGCTCCACTTAACCGTTTTTTGGTCGTCAAATCATGAATAGCAACTCCAACAGTCACTTTCCTATTGTTCTGCATGGTACCTTCCCTCATAGCACAACTTCCAGGGTTGTGTCTCCTTCATTCTTCGCACAGCCTGCTCACTGCGTTGTCCTCCAAACCGAATAGTGTAGTATATAGTCTCACGCTCCCTTGCAGCTTCTTAAAGTGCTAAGACTATCCTGCTGCCATATAGTCATTGTGAAGGATCTCCTATAGACAACTTCAACCTACTCCCATTCACTCTTCCTAGGAAGGGTTCCCCATTCAGCTCCGCGAGCTGAACTGCACCTCCATCTATAATTTCTTTGACAATATATGGCCCTAACCAATGCATCTGGAATTTACCAAAAAATTTAGTAAATTCACTATCATATAACAAGACAAGATCATTTACCTTGAACGTGTGAAGCTTGATGTAGCAATTGTGCCATGCTTTTTCATGTTCCTTCTGTACTTGTTGATGAAATTCTACCAAAAATCGATCCTCTTCAAGCTCCATCAGTTGCGCGAGCTATTCCTTCAAGACCTCGCAATCCGCCATATCCGTCAGGGCTGCTATGCGCAAATGAGGCACAATATACTCCATCGACATTACAGCTTCGACCCCATATACTAATCTGAATGACATTTTCCTTGTTAGATTCTTACAAGTAGTCCTATAAGCCCATAGTACTATAGGTACATGCACATCCCAGTCATTCCTCTGTGCATTGCAGATCTTCGTCAGTGCATTCTCCAGAATCTTATTGAAGGCTTCAACAGGTCCATTGGCTTGCAGGTGATACGGTGTACTCTTTTGATGGTAGACCTAGAATTCTTCAGTCAAAACATTGATCATTTTGTTCAGAAAGTGTGTACCTTTGTCACTCATCAATACTTTCGAGCAGCCAAATCTGGTTAAGACATATTCAAACAAAAACTTAGTTGTCGTAGCCCCTGTACAATTCTTAACTGGTTGAGCTTCTACTCATTTGGTTATATATTCCATTGCAATGATAATATAGCGTGCATTTATTTTCTTTCTCGGGGCCTGAATTGGCCCTACGAAATCAATTGCCTGTTTCTGAAATGGCTACAAAGATACTTTAGGATGTAATGGCAATTCATCCCTTCACGATGATCTACCAGTTCTTTGACATGCATCGCATGCCTTGCAATATGCCTTGGAATACTTATGCAAGGTAGGCCACCATAGGCCTATGTGAAAAGTCTTCTGCGCAGTTTCCTTACATGCATAATGACCTCTTGTAGCTCCCCCATGAGCTTCAACAAGAATTCTATCCCGCTCAAAATCCAACAGATATCTTCACAATATTTCATCGGCCCCCATTTTATACAAATGACCTGCAATGACTGAAAAATCGGTCGCGCACACTACTAATTCCTTCTTTTGTTGACTTGTATATCCTTCCGGCTCCATCCCTGTAGTCAAGAAGTGAATAATGTCTAAAAGATGATCATCCTCGACGCGCACCGCAAAGAGCTGCACATCTAGCAACCCTTCCTCCAAATTATTAGGCTCCTCGCCAATTTCGATCCGCGGCATATGGTCAGGTCTCACATTTAACCTCCCTGGCTTCACAATGACTTCAAAGTCATACTCGTGAAATAATAGAAACCATCTACAGATCTTCCCCCCCAACATATGCTTGTTGACCAGGTATTTCAAGGCTAAATAATCTGTGTACATCTTGAAATGCCTTCCTAAGATATAATACCTGAATTTCTGCAGCCTGTGCACCATGGCCAATCTTCACGCTCATCCTTTGAATAATTCTTCTCAACCTTCGATAATTTCCTACTGGCAAAGGCTAGAGGATGGTCCATTTTTCCTTCACCAACTTGTGTTAATGCTGCACCCAATACAATGAAAGAGGCATCCACATGTACGTGAAACTCCTTTTTCCAATCAGGGAATACCAAGATCGACGTGGTGACCATATTTTCTTTTAATACATCTAAGTTGCACTGACATTCTTCATCCCAACAAAATGTTGCATCCTTCTTCAGTAGTTTCTCCATGGGCATAGTAATTTGAGCATAGGATTTGATAAATTTTCTATAATATCACATATGTCTGAGCATCACGCATAGCTGCTTGATGTTCCTAGGGGCTTCCAAATTAACAATTACCACAATATTTGTAGGGTCCACCATCAATCCTTGTTTTCACACCACGTGACCCAGCAAGATCCAAAAGGGAACACATAATATGCATTTCATCAAGTTCAATGCGATCTGGTATTTGTGACATGTATCCAACAACAAGCGCAAACTTACTACATGGTGCTTTACTAATCCGAACACCGTCCAGTGATCAAAGTATACTTCTCGAAACTTATGAATGAACTCCTTGAACGATGCTATGACTACGCGAGAAAATATCACAGGTGCATTCTTGAGTCCAAATGGCATCATAGTGTATTGAAAACAACCCCATTTTGTTGTGAAGGTCATTTTTCTCCTATCCTTTGACACGATCTTAATCTGATGATACTCGGAAAACCCATTGGTAAAGGAATAGGCCTCCTGCGCTCCAACATTATCTAAAACTTCATTGGTAAATAGTGTTGGGAATGGGTAGTGGACACATGCATCATTAAGCTTCCACACATCTATGCAAATCCTTATTTCACCCTTTCACTTCTTTACTTGAACCACCTTCGGGCTCACCCAATCAGATTCCTCAACTGGTTTTATGATTCTTGCCTCCATCATTTTATCCAACTCTTGGCGCACCTTTTCCTTGTATTTAGGATTAAGGCAATACGACCTTAATTTAATAGGCTTCATGTCCAGCTTCAGAGTGATCTTCATAATGCCCCAATTGCAAACTATGCCCTTCAAATCTGAAAACTTAGTAGGGAAGAGATCTTGGTATTCACAAAGTAACTCAACAAATTTGTCCACAGTAGCGTCGTCCCAATAATCTCCAATATTTGCGAACTTTGGTTCCGCTTCAGTGCCAATGTTTACTTGCTTGGTCTTCAATGATGCGTTGATTTCTAGGTTGTCTATTTTGGGCCTTCAACTCTGTGATGCCCTTTTGCCTCTGGAATATTAATGTTTCTCGGATCTTTGTCTTCTTCTTCAGTGGTCACATTATAGAATTCTAGTGCATGGCGCAGATGGGTTCTCCAATCTGGTTGGGTCCATTCCATTGGTTTTTTCGACATTCTAAAGATGACTGCCTTAATCTCTTATAGAGCTTCATCAATGCTCGTGAAGCCGTCTTCAAAGTTGAAAGTCAATAAGAATCCTTCCCTCAATATATCCTAGTCCGTGGTACCATGGTAGAGATCTGTTTCCAAATACCAATTCAAGGGAATTGTATCCAAAGTATGGAAAAATATGTGCACCCATTCTAGCTGCGGCTCTGTCCCCCATGATTTAGTCCATTTCTCTAGGTGATCATGCGGATCATCCCTTCCATTATATTTCTCATTCAATCTAGTGTTAGGATTCCCAAATCATAACCTCATCATTCTTATGTAATCTCTCCATCCAACAAAACTATCCTTATGCATACCCCACCATCATGCGGGCGTAGTGCGCATTGCCAATTCTAAAGCTTGGAAGTAGTTATCCTCAGGGACTTCATGCTCAAATTCATCCAAAAACAGATCTACATCAATTAAACCATCATAATAGGGTAGCTTCCTTACCTCCAACGAAACACAGCGCAGCGACTTCATCACCTTATTGCATCACAGTGTAGATACTTCATGCAAGCGATTCTGCTAAAGCTCCAACTCTTCATCTGAATCCAAGGTGCAGGAAATCTCCCGGTCCCATGAAATTCGTCCATCCATCGTCATATTGATATAGTCCTGATCTCGCGTTGTTATTTTGTAGATTTGATCCAGTTCATCCTCACTTTCTTCATAATCGCAGACTGGTTCAATAGATCACGCCCCTTCTATAGGGTCCAACGGTACTACAACCCGAAGCAATTTTCTTTCAAATGACATTGTCCTCTTCTTCAAATTGATGACCCCATTCATATCAATGGCCCAATCAATTCCCAAGAGCGCTGGGTATGGATTGTTGTCATTGATGATTTCTATAACCTCAAAGTTGGCCATCATGGTCGCACCTTCTATATCAACTGTTACTCCATATAATCGTCCCATGGGGATGAATTTCTATTGGTTCGCCATTTTGAGCTGAATCGGATACCATTGTAGCACAGGTCTCCCCATTCTTTCCCATGTTTGTTTAGGTAATACGTTCACATCGAACCCTAGATCCAAGATGACCTAGTCCATCTCATAATCACCTATAAACGTGGTGAACCTCATCTCACACCCTATTCATGCCTTATGTTTGCCAAATTTTTTGACCACCCAATGTCCATCAGGGACCTTCTCTTTTATGGCGCATTTATTTATTAATTCCTACAAGCCTTCCACAAATTTGCTATTGCGCATCAGCTTTATGCAGGTCTCCAAGAACGTAGTGAGTACAAAGGGATAAACCTCTGCAAGCGCACTAGTCTCTTGCACCTTGCCTTGGCTTCCTGAGGTGGAGGCCTCAACGAAGCCTTTCTTGGCTTGCATAGATGTTTCCTTTGTTCACTCTAGATCAAATCCAACTTCCTTCTATGGGCCCTTGCGGACCCATCCTTCTTCTTCATGATTTTTACCCTTATCATCGCCAGCCGTTATTCCACTTCTCAGCACTATATTCATGCTTTAATCCTCCTCGCGGGGCTCAGCTCTCATCATCTGTAAGTATGCATAGGTTTTTGAGGCTATGCTTTCTTGTCTTGCATTTTAGCTATCAACACCGGGCACTCTTCTATAGTATGGTCAAAATGGTTGCAGTATTGACATGACAGGCACGTCTGATTCTTGCATTCTTGTGCATAGTGCCCTAGTTGTCCACAGTTGCAGCAGATAATATGACTGCGATGTCTACCAGGTCCTCCTCCTCCTCGGCCTCATTCTCGTCCCTGATAACCTCTGTGCGCCCCTCTGGCACCCTGCTCTGCAGGTCAATTTTGTGCTTACATCTAGTATGTAAGTGTTCTTTCCATCAACAACTCATAGCTTCGACAGTGGCACTCATTATGGCCCACTGGTTTGCAAAAGTTACAGAACAACTATTGGGGTGTCTAGATGAACTTCTAAAATAAATGACAATTATTTGTTGCATGTTGTCCAACAACCTGACAAATATCACACCATCGCATAGTCCCCACACTTGGCCCTATTGGGGCTTCTCATTTCAAGGGAATTCCCCCCCCCCCCCTTCCTGTAATATAATTCGCATACATTAGGTAGTGATTTTTATCATGCCCTTGGCCCTTGCACTTCAAACACCAGACTTCTGCGCATACTTCCGGTTTAGTCTCCTTGTCTTTCTTCAAACTTTGTAATTCTAGGTGCAGGCTCTGTAACTAAGAGTGGATCTGTTGTACCCCCAAGGCGACATCCTAAATAGGTGATGCATATAACCTCATTGTGATCTCCAAGGCTTCTTTCGTGTTCCTATCTTCTGTTGTGACAGAGAAATTTGTAGGTGGGGCAGAAGCGAAGCTATAAACCATTCGCAATGCTGACTATCTGTGAGTTGCATGTTAGCTTCTTGAATCTGACACTTCAACATTTGATCTAATTCCCAAGGCGTCTCATTAACCATCATCATGATTTCCTTGAATCCGATTATTGATTATGAGTCAGACTTAGTCTTACTAAACTCATTGTTTAAAGCTGCCTTAGTCTCTACTAGCGATGCAAGGGGATTATCAGAACAATACTTAATATACCAAGTTAGCGCGTGATCCTGCAAAGCCGTAATCAACTGTGTCTTCTTTATATTGTCATCAGTGATTTGTTGCATTGTCCATACATCATTCACAACAAACTAGAACTGTTATGTATCTTCGCTCCCCATGCCTTTGAAAATCAGCAGCTTCGTCGTGTTTGCAATGTTGAATGGTGGTGGTGGAGGTGAAGATGTGGGCTGTTGGGCCATGAATACGACCACTTTGTAACACTTATTTCATCCATTTTTACTCTTCTCTATTATATCATTTGTTATAATTTGTCATTTAAATCCATTTTATAAATGATTTATGCTCTTATGGATGAATATTATTTATCTTCCTTTATTTCTAATAAATTGATGATTATGCATGATTTTATCAATGATAGTTTCAATAAATTGGTTGTAACATTATTCACCATTTTTAACCTCCAAGATAATTTCTAGATTGAAGATTTGACTGTTAAAAGTGCCAACTCAGAAATTCGCTGGAATAAGAAGTGACAGTTTTGTGGTTGAGATTCTGGGCAAATGAAGAAGAATTTGGAAAATCGGGAACATGGGTTTTGTCCAGAACGGACCCAATTAGCTTTATTTAATAATGGTTTTCCAAAATTCGGCTTGTACTGAGAGAAACACAGGGTTCTTTGAGCACGCTTTTCTCATATTTGTTGTTGCGACCGTCCTCCAAATCTCAGCTGCAAAGCCAAATTCGTCTTGCTCTTGTTGAGAGATGGATGGAAATATATCTCCTTGTTGATCAATTGGTTGGAAACAATCCAATTTTGTAATAAAATCATGTTGTAATTATCTCTATTGTAACTGCTCTCTGCTCTCTCTCTATTTAAATGAAAACAGAGATCAGAGAAGGGGATGATTAATTTGGAGAGGGATGATGAATTTAGAGATGGAGACTTAAGGATTCAGAATTATGATTTGAATTAGAGATTTAGAAGTAAGGATTCATGATAGAATAGGAGGAAAATGAGATTATTGCATGTTGTAATTCTCAGAGCTTCAGTTGTTGTACTGATTTTACAATTTGATGATTAATACATGATTTGGGATTTGTTGTTCATTCTGTTCATCTGAAGTAACCCAGCAGCATCCACTGGCGGCTAAGGGCCCAACCTCTGGTGGAGTACGCTGCTGGTGCTGTATATTATCTTCTTGGTTTATGCGTGATTTTGCTTATTAGCATTATTTGGTAATTTGGTATGTTCTATTATTTTACATCACTGTTCTGTTATATCTGATTTATGTTCAATTGAGTAATATCGTTCTCTATGACAGGAATTCCGTATTGATTCATCTTGACTTGGTAACGCATTGTTGTTCTTTTAATCATTGATATAACCTTTTCTGGTCCTTACAGAATGTATTGTTGTTCAATTACAACGTATCCGTGTTGTAACACTTATTAATTGGTATTACTGAATTCATCTTAGAGATTATATTTCCTTGCGATTGTTGGATCTATTGATGTTGTTGTTCCATTATAAAATACAATCGTATTCTTTATAACTAAGACTAATAAGTGGATTACCAATATCAGATTACCATTAAGGTGTGTTGTGTGTTACGTTGCTGTGTATTTTTGTTTGGCTTTCAAGCGTTGTTCCATATTTCATCATTAATCAGTGTTGTTCTATTTCTGTGTGCTATTCGATTCATCCTTCAAGATAGAAGATTTCCATTTGATTTATGTAGGACATGATTATTGCATTTATTTTTGTAGATTAAGAATTAGTTGTCGTTACATTTCCTAGCTGTTGTTCCATTTCCTGTTATTCGCATTATCTTTGCTTTGGTGTGAAGAACGATCTGAAACTATAGTGGGCATTGGCATTTGTTGTCTATGATGATCTGTTCCTTGATTACTTTTGATTACATCAATTTCCAAAGGGATGAGTTATTATTACTGGACCCTTGACTGATACATTGCTTATTTTTCTGAATGAATGATTTAGGCTTCAAGGTCTTTTGATGTAAGTAGATCTCATTTTGAGCATTCATTTACTCTTGTATTTTGAGCACTATACTGCATCTTTCATAACATTAAGCTTGAGTAAATAGCCGCCTCAGACTGAGTACACTCTTGGAATGAAAATTTGTCCCTGGGTTGACAATTAATGTGAAGGTAATTAGGAGTTTAAAATACACCTTTTTATTGCTCGACATTTTGGCGCCATTGCTGGGGAGAGTGTAGCCATTTTTAAAGAGTAGTGTGCATATGACGAGTGCCTGTTTGGAAAGAATTGGGTATTAAAAATGGAAGGTAAGAACCTACATACAGGAGCATGTAAAAGCTCTGCTCCCCCACCTGCTTTCCAACAGATCTGTTAAAGAACTTAGGGTAGAAATAAATGTTTGAATTTTTGTGTGAATGACTAAAAAAAAAAATAGAAATTTTGAAAAACAAATCTTATGATTTCACTTAAGTGGTGATGTAAACACCACCCATTTCGCTAACCGATTGACAGGAACATTTGAAGAAGGAGCCTCGAAAGAAACACATGAAGAACATCTTCTATTATGGTAAGAAATGACTCACGTTTCTACTTTTGAATTTCCTATCAAAGATCTAGGAGGAGTGACACAAATGCACATAATTCCCCCATCTTTACCAAATTTTCATGGTTTAGCAAATGAAGATCCAGATACATTCTTATTTGAGTTTGAAATACTTTGTAGAGGATATGATTATTACACTAATGATCAAAGATTGAAAGTGTTTCCTCTTACTCTAAAAGGAACAGCTCTCTGATGGTTCATGAGCCTAGGTGGGAATCGCATCCAATCATGGGAGGACATGAAGAACATATTCTTGAAGAAGTACCAAGACTATTGCAAATCCAATGAATATATTTTCGGTATGATACAAGGGGAAGATGAAAGTTTGGAGGACTATGTAGTTCGATTTCAAAGAGATCTTAAAAACTATCCTTCTTAAAGGAATCAAAGATGAATTTTTAGAACTCTTAAATCTGATAGGAAAAGGTGATGTTTTTCAGTTATCATATGATTATGTTTGTGACTTGTGCATAAGGTATTCAAGAGGAATCTCCAAGGCTGGTAAGAATCCTAGAGATGTTTTTTCTTTGTTTTCCAAATCTGCTACAAGAATAGGAGACATAAGAGCTGAAATCAATGATTTATTTGAAAATTTGAAAATTGGTTTTATTAGCTCTCTAAATTCAAAATTGGATGTTTTGCAGGTTCATAAAAATCAAAAATTTGATGAAGTGTTTTGCCCTCATGATCAAAAGGAGCATACCATAGATGGTTGTTCTTCCTTATCTAATTTGGAAGTGGCATATCAAAGAGATGGGGAAGATGCAACAAGGTCAATAGGTATGGTTCAAAACACTTCCTCTTCATTCTCTTACTTGTATAATCCATTATGGAATACTCATGTTTTAGGGCAGTCATGTCCATCTCAATATAACCCCCACAAATCTCAAGTTTGGCATGGTTCATCTCATGATTGCATAACTACTCTCCCTCATCTTGTAGCACAAGCACATTCTCCATATTATTCACTAGCTCTTCCACAACATCTTGTTTGCCTATCAAAATCATCCACTCAACCCAGTCATCCACATCATCAAAATGCTCCATTCCATACACAATTTCCTGCTCAACTCATTCCACACCCTCACCATAATAAACCAATATAACATGCTTACAGTGTTGAACTGCCAAATTTACCCACCCTTCCCACCCATTCTATCTCACATGCGCCATTAGACAAAACTTACAATGAGATTCAGAATGTTTCAAATTAAAAAATTGTAGAAGCTATGGAAGAAAATGAGGTTTCTTTTAGTATGCATCAACAAACCATTTTAAAAGCTCAAGAACTTCATGATATGATGGCTATGGGAAATCAAGAAAGTAACAGATACATTGAAGATTGGTTTCACTCCATTTGTTTGCAACATCACTCTATGCTTCAACAATTTTTTATACCATTTTTTGAAGGGAAGTTGGCTTCTCATACCCTAATATCGATTGTTGGTACCATTTCATTGTCATCCTTTTCTTCTAGAAATCCATCATTTGTCTATCTTTTTCTCCCATAAACCCCTCATAGTCCATTGAAATTGATTAATTAAAGCATTATAGTTTTTATTTTACATTAAATTTAATTTGTGAATTTTTATGTTAAAAATTAGAAATTTTCAACAAAATTACAGGATGTCATGACTTCCTGTAAATGGTTTATGATGTGCACATGGCATGACAGGAAAATCAAAACAAAGGATAGGAACGTGATCTGGAGTGTACATACATGGTGAAAGATCTATTCAACAGCGAATCTAAAGCTCCTGGATACATGGTCAATGCTGGTCAAACCCAGCCTTTTTGGTCACAAAGGCAGCAAAAAGCCAGAGTTTCCCAAACTAATTTCGTTTTGCTTTGGAAATCAGTTAAGATTAGAAAAGACAAAAATCACTCTCTTTGTAAAAGTAGGAACATTTGCATAATGTATGTACATTCGATTATAGAGGGAAAGTTAGTGAATATAGGATAGGAGACAAGCAGATAAAAGACTGCGTATTGTATTGTCTAGAACATTGTTGTTCTTGTGTATTGTTTCCAAAACATTGCTCTTGCATGTGATTTCGATTTCCAGAACTTAATTACAAGCATCGTTTTATCATTACAGTGCTTATGCGTTAACGTTTTCATCGCTTGAAGTTTCCTAAGTGTGCCATTGAAGCGTGGACGGGCCCTACGTGGAGATTGGTATACTTTTATTTTCATTTCCATAGAGTTTTCGAATCTGAATAGTGTGAATAGTGTTTAATGTTATTTTCTTGCTTGTGAGTTTATTGATTTGATTAGAAGTTCTTGCAAATAATATTCATGGTGATAGCTTGAGAATTCGATTGCTAGATCATTGAACAATATCTTGTAAGAGATTTGATCGATCATTAGATTTCGAAGTATCTCTGTGGACTCTGTTTTCATGCATTTAAAATTTCAGTGTGCTTAAAAGAGCTTTTGGTTTTCAAAAATGCTTAGTGTGTTAGTTGGAAAGATCTTTTGTGAATGATATCCTTGTAAGAGGGTTGAAAACTCAGACTAGTAACAAGTTGTTTCTTTAGAACAGTTAGATAAATTAGGTGATCTGAGTGTTAAGGTGTGAGAGGAAACATATTTCAATCTCATGTAAAGGAGTTTTGTAGCCTATCACACTAGACACTTAGTTAGGTAGATGAGATCCTTTTATGTCTATAGACTTTAGACACGTGCCTCTAACTTTATCTACCTTGGTTGATATTAAATGTAGTCTAATCTAGCACCCTAGATTGGCCACTACATTTTGGCATCATTGCAGGGAGGTGTAGTTAGAGGATTTCGAAAAGAAAAACAAAATATAAAAAATAAAAAAATAAAAAAAACAAACAAAAATACAACATAGGTTTGATTTTAATTGTCATTTTAGAAGTCATGTTTGCTTATGCCTAGATCTAGAGATAATAAAGGTAGATTCATAAAAACCCCCCATCCAAAAACTAACCTACCACCAGGAGCAGACCCTTTAGGAAAAATTGAACACACAACACTAGCTAAGGAAGTCACCATACAAAAATTAGAGGATAAACACAAATCAGGCCAAAGACTTACACTTATTGAGAGACAAATCCTATTGGCACACGAATCACAGAAGAAACATCTCCCTGAGTCCTCTACAAAAAGAGAAAGTAGAAAAATAACTCAACAATCTCTAGAACAAATCTTTGGAACAAGTGACACTGAACAAGCAATTAAATCATCAGAGGAATCTATCAAAATGGCTGAGGAAGGAGGAGGATCAGCAAGAAGACCCACTTCTGAACAACAACAAGATCAAAGAGAGGAGGAAGAGTCAACCTTTAAATTTCCTATTCATGAACTAGAAGACAATCATGATAAGGAAATAAAAATGAAAAACATACCTCCTTCTGTATTACCAAACTTCTATGGCATGGCTTAAGAGGATCCAAATTCATTCTTGTTTGAGTTTGACATTGTATGTCGAACACATGGTTACACAGATGATGCCCATAGGCTTAGACTCTTCCCAACAACATTAAAAGCATCAGCACTAAGATGGTTCATGGGACTTGGTGAGCATGCAATAACTGATTGGGATGGCATGAGAAGAATATTCCTAAATAAATACCAACCATATTGTAGATTGAAATATTATAAAGATGATATCTTTAGGATGAATCAACAAGAGGATGAAAATATAGAGGAGTACTTGGAACGATTTGCTTACAATTTACAAAAATCAAAACATCGATCCATGACTCTTGATCTCATTCGAACAATATTTTTGAAGGGAATTCGAGAGGAATACTTAGATGATCTTAATTTGATGGGCAAAGGTGATATTTCCACCTTACCTTTCGAAGAAATTGTTGATTTATGTGAAAAGTATTCTAAGAGCAAAGCCAAAATTGGGAAAAGAACCATATCATCCAAAGCCACAAAATCTGCTTCAGCAAGTG
This sequence comes from Pinus taeda, assembly GCA_000404065.3. Classification (NCBI taxonomy): domain Eukaryota; kingdom Viridiplantae; phylum Streptophyta; class Pinopsida; order Pinales; family Pinaceae; genus Pinus; species Pinus taeda. The sequence goes on along the minus strand of APFE030991295.1, from coordinate 46,013 downwards.
TCACAAGAGCTTAAATAGGAAAATTGTTAGAGGAATTCAAAATAGATCTATTGAGTACCTTAGGAACTCAAATTGACACTCTCAAAGCTAAGAAAAGACAAGAAGAGGAGGATCAAATGATGGCTGTCTTTTGTCCAAAATGTCGGAAGAAACATGCCTTAAAAGACTGCCCATTAGAAAACATTCAAGTTTGTGCCTTTTGTACTAAAAATCATGATATATTTCATTGCTCTAAAGTCAAGATTTTGTAGAATTGTAATGTGGCAACTAACACAGATATGGAGAATTTGTATTTCATGGGTGCAAAGAGACCATGGTAGCCAAGACCTCCACCTCAAGGTATGTTCCCAAACCAGAATTTGCAATTTCCTGCACAAGATCAGATGTATGCTCAGAATTCGTGGAATGTACCCATGCCATGGCAGCACCAAAATTACCCACAACAACAATGGAGACCATCTCAGCAATACTCTCAACAATATCAAACATACCAAACATATTCGCAGCCATATCAACAATATCATCAGCCATATTCGCCATATCCTCAGCCATATCAGCAATATCCTCAGCAGCAAGTTGTTTACCCACATCAACCCCAACCCATTCAACAAGCATTGCCTGCTCCTCCACAAATAAATCCACCGCAATTACAACTTCCATCTAACCAAAAACCTCCTAGACCTACTCAAATTCCTGCTCAGCCTGTACCAAATCCAAATAACAGAGCAGAAAGACCAGCTTATAATGTAGATGAGGGACCATCATATCCCACATTAACTTTGCAAAATATCAATTTGAGGTCTGGTAAGGTACTTCACAAAGAATCTCCAACAACTGATAAACAAGAAGAAAACGAAGAAAATGAAAATGAAACTCCAATTCAAAAGAAACAAAATGATGACATCAAAAATTAACAAATGCAATCGTTGCATCCACCACCTTTTCCAGACAGATTGGTCCAAACAAAACTTCCCATGTCTATACCACAGTTTGATGTTTTAGATGAGCTAAAGAATGTCTATATAAAAATTCCACTACTAGAAGCCATAAAAGACATTCCCATATATACTAAAGCCATCAAAGAACTGTGCCTTAAGAAGCCTACCAGGAAAAGAGTTTATCCACAAACTATTCATGTTATTGGACATTTAGCTGGCCTTATGACAAATACCATTTCAATGGAAAAGTATGTTGATCCTGGTATTCCTAGAGTCACTACAATCATTAACAACATACATATTCCGAACACCTTAATTGACCTTGGGGCTGCAATAAATGTGATGACTCTTGAAACAATGAAAACACTGCAGCTCATAAACTTGCAGCACACAACAATTGTTCTAGAACTCGCTGATAGGTCTAAAGTGATTCTTGAAGGGATTTTGGAGGACATAATTGTTTCACTGGACTCTTGGGAGTATCCAGTGGACTTTTTAGTTCTTTAGCCAAAATCCAATTTAGGAGGACACCTTATCATCCTTGGTAGACCATGGTTAGCAACTGTTGATGCATTCATAGGATGTAGATCGGGTAATATGATCATTTCACGAGGAACTGAAAGAAAACAACTCACTCTTCTACCCATCAGCCAATCCACCACAGTTAGCACCACTAATTTATGGGCTTTGATGATTAAATCAATGATAAGGAAGAGTTCAATCGGGTTTTCACTTTCACCAAATCTATGATTTTCAAGAACACAATCTAATAAGGAGCTTTGGTAGAATTTTTTCTTTCCAACTAATATTTCTGAAGAATTAAGAAATGACCAATATCATGCTGCAGATGAACTTTTGGCACAAAATTTTCAGGAAACATGCACCATTCATTCTTTGCAAACAACATTTCAGAACATTTTTCCCATTCAATCTATCACAAACACACAGAGCAAGACCATAGAGATTAGTCCAGGAAAAAGTTTGAATATTAGCACTCACCTAGACTCATCTCAGGAGGAAAAATTGATCCAATTATTGAGAAAATACCAGAAATCATTTGCTTCGGACTACACTGATATGCACGGAATTCACCCTGAAACATGCACTCACTACATTTATACAGATAGTAGTATGAAACCAGTGAGGCAACTGCAGAGATAAATGAATCCCATGCTTCAGGATATTGTTAGAGAGGAATTACAAAAAGTACTGAAAGTCAATTTTATTTATCCTATCTCTGACCGTCAGTGGGTATTCCCATTGGTAGTAGTACCCAAGAAAAATGGCAAGTGGAGGATTTGTGTTGATTACAGACAATTGAACAAAGCAAACCTCAAAGATTATTTCCCACTACCATTTATTGACCAAGTGCTAGAAACATTAGCTGGGAAATCATCATTCTCTTTTCTTGATGGTTTTAGTGGCTATAACCAGATCAGGATAGCCTTAGAGGACTAGGACAAAACCACTTTTACTTGTCCTGGGGCACTTATGCCTATAATGTTTTACCATTTGGACTTTGCAATGCTCCAACTACATTTCAGAGAGATGTATTAGCTATTTTCGCTGATTTAGTTCATGACTGTGTTGAAGTTTACATGGATGATTTTTCAGTGTATGGTAATTCATTTGACCATGCATTAGAGAATATTGAAAACGTTTTGAAGAGATGTATTGAAGGTAATCTATCCATGAGAAATGAAAAGTTTTTTATGATGTTAAATGAAGGGATATTATTAGGACACTATATTTCTTCTCAAGGCATTAAAGTTGATCCATCAAAAATCCAAATCATTATCAATTTGCCAATTCTAAAGACTCAAAAAGAGGTAAGAAGTTTTCTTCGGTATGCAAGCTATTACAAAAAGTTTATTGAACATTTTAGTAAAATAGCTTTACCTCTATTTAAGCTTCTAGCAAAAGATACACCTTTCAACTGGAATGAGAATTGTTAGCAAGCTTTTGAAACACTCAAAGAAAAGTTATCAACCACACCAGTCTTAAAAGGACCTAACTGGAACCTACCATTTCACATCTTTACAGATGCATCTAATACTGCAGTAGGTGCCTCATTAGGCCAAAAAGAAGAGTCTTTCAATTATGCCATCTATTTCATTAGTAAAAATCTAACACCTGCAGAATTAAACTAAACAGTCACTGAAAAAGAAATGCTTGCAATCATACATGCTGTGAATAAATTCCAACATTATATAACTGGTTATGAGTTTTTTGTACATACTAACCATTCTGCCATTAAGTATTTAATGAATAAACCAATCACTAATGGCAGAGTTACTAGATGGCTGTTATTATTACAGGAATTTAATATCACAGTGTTAGATAGACCAAGTAAGGAGAATCAGGTGGCAGATTTTCTTTCTAGACTGCAAAATCCAGGTGAGGTTGTTTCGGTTGAAGATTTTTTTCCAGATGAAAATTTATTTGCAATTTCAATAGTGAATCCTTGGTATGCTGACTTAGCCAATTATTTGTCCACAGGGAAAACACCTCCATATTTTACTCCAAAGGAAAAGAAGAGGCTGATCAAACAAAGTGTTAGATACTCATGGGTTGATGGAGATTTATTTTACACTGGTTATGATATGATTATTAGACTATGTGTAAGAAATGATGAAATAATTGATATTTTAAAATCTTGCCATGATGAATCGTGTGGTGGGAATTTTGCAGCCAAAAGAACAACCTTCAAGATTCTCAGTCTTGGATACTATTGGCCATGTATTTTTAAGGATTCCAAGAAGTATGTGAAAAGTTGTGATAGCTGTCAAAGAATGGGTAGGCCAACAACTACAGATGAAATTCCACTTCAGCCTCAAGTACATTTAGAGCCATTTGAAAAATGGGCTCTAGATTTCATGGGACCCATCAATCCAACTTCCAAAGGCAAAAAGTACATCCTAGTATGTACTGATTACATGACAAAATGGGTTGAAGCTAAAGCACTAGTCTGGGCAACTGAACAAACAGTGGTAAACTTCCTTTTTGAAGAAATTTTTGTAAGGGATGGAGTACCAAGGGAGATAGTGACAGGTCAAGGTACTCAGTTTACTTCAAAGCTAGTCAAGGACATCACAGAAAAATATCAAATCAAGCACAGGAAAAGTACATCTTACCATCCACAAGCCAATGGCTAGGTGGAATCCACAAATAAAACATTGGAAGGAATTATCACTAAGACCGTAGCAATGAATAGAAAGAATTGGGAAGAGAAGCTCAAATATGCACTCTGGGCTTACAGAATCACGTGGAAGAACACTACAGGATTTACACCATATTAGTTGGTTTATGGCAAAGAGGTAATGCCTCCTATTGAATTTCAAATACATACTTATAAGATGACTGTAGATTTAGGAATTGATCTCAATGAAGCCCAACAAGAGAGAATTCAGCAATTGAACTAGCTAGATGAAATGAGGCAGGGAGCAGAGGAGACAACAATTCTAATGCAGAAACAAAGGAAGCAGTGGCATGATGCACACATCAAAATGAAACAGTTCAAAGAAGGAGACTGTGCTTTACTCTTTGACTCTAAATTCAGAGATCATAAAGCCAAATTTACCACACATTGGATGGGCCCATATGAAATAGTTCAAGTATATGAAAATGGATCAATCAAGCTTACTACCATTGATGGAGAAGGCAACACCTTTCTTGTCAATGGCCATCGGTTGAAACTCTATCATAAGCCCACCAACAAGGAGGATTTTCTTCAAACTGTATCTCAGCAAAGGGAGGTTGAGATATTGCAGCCTTTAGCTGTGATATCTCTACCTTAGTTCATTCCATTTCATTTAAAAAATAAAAATAGAAAATCACCAAAAAAAAAAAAAAAACAAAAATTAAAAACAAAATAAAAAGATAAATAAAAATAATAATGGTTTAGATGTGAAAACCAGAATCTCGCACACTCTAACCCAGAATTCTTACCAGAAAACCAATCCTTTGGCTGGTAAGAATTCCTTGTTCTATTTCTTTACTGTTTTGTTCATCACTTCAATAATGACTTAAGGACAAGTCAAAGCTTTAGTGGGGGAGAAGAATAAGAAGAATCGGCATTTTGTTTTCCCTATCTCATCTCCTCATTTGTAAATCTTCAAATAATTTGTTTTAGTACTTCAGTATTTCAATAAAAGAGATGTTCTTGTTTTTGTTCTAATCAGAGGGACCTGTTAAAGACTGCATTCAAGATACATCAGGCTACTTCAACAAAGTTTCAAAAGAGTTTTCAAAGGTTTCTTATCATCAAGGCTACATCAACACCAAGGATCAAAGAAGCTGCACAAACATAGTTCTTCAGATTTTAGAGGGACCTGTTATATTTAATTTCATCTCAAAAGTGACATGTTTTGGACAGTGAAGATTAGTCATATTTGGACAGTGAAGATCAGTCCTACCTGTGCATTCCAACTCAACTTTTGGTCAACCAACAAGTGTAATGTATTGTTGTAATTTTTGTTTTTAACATTTAAAATTCTTGAATTCTTTTAGTGTTAAATATGATGATTATGATTGCTTGTTATCAATTTCAAAAACCCCTATACCCATCACCCTTGTAACATTCCTAACTACTCAACTCTATCATTTCCCATCACACTTTAGCCTATTTCCATATTCCTACTATGATTTTCAAATCTTTTCCTACACCACTCTTCAAACCTTGTCATTGATCGATCATTTTTTTTTTCCCAATCAGCCAAGTACCGATAAGTAATGGATAAGTCCGTTTCATTGGAAAGACAAGTGGTAAATCATTGGAAAGACAAGTGTTAAATGATTTCATTCATTTTTGAATGTTGGAGCTATAAAACAATTGTTTGACCCAAGTCGACTCATGCAACATATATCCGTTATCATCACTACAACACTCCTTATATGTATATGGCGTTCTCATGGTTGTACCTATGCAAACCAGTACCGCTCCTCTGTCTTTATGATGTGAATGCGCTTCCAACTCTGCATTATCATTATAGTAATTGGGGAAAGGTCGGTTGTTAAGTTTCACTTCATAAAACTCTCAGCTCACAAAGTGCGTTACCATATTAGTGATTCAAGCTCTGAGTTTTCAAAGAAGGTCGAGACAACAGGTGCTACAAAGGGAGAGCATAGCAAACATGCTTACCACAAGTTTCTACCTCCGCCCATAATCCGAGGACGTTGTTATAGATCCAAATCTCACTCTTGAGGTTTGTGAAGCTCCACTCATGGCCTAGGGCAACCCCTCCTGCTAGATCTGGTCCCAAATCTAAAAAAGCAGTGTTTTTTCCCTATACGCGACATTGCCCTGAGCTAAATGTGTGTATACCCAACCCGCTTATATGTATAAACACACTTAAAAAATAAAAATATCCTTAATTTCGGGCGGAGATCATGGGTTTTACCTGTTGATCACCTGTTAGTGCCCGTGGCCCAATTGTTCCCAACGAATTCCCAACTAAAAAACTACTTTGGGAGAAGTATAAAAAGGCTTCTATGGGAAGGCCAAGGGGAGGAGAGAAGAGAGAGAAAGATTGCTATGCTGAGATTTCCCTAGCCAGGTTTGAAGATCCTTGTGCCTCCTTCACTTCCCCCATCCTATAGGAAACCCTTATTTCCTTGTGTGTGTTGATGATTTCATACTACTTGAGAGATCATGGAGCAAGTCATGGAAGGAGTTTGTTAAAGGCTTGAGACTAGACGAATCCGGGAGATGGTTCCGCTTGGAGCCTGCGAAAGGATGACTTAGGTGAAATTGTTCCTTTTCTGTACTTTCTTTGTCTATAATAAAAGAAAAGCCTATCTTTGTTCCTGATATAGATCTTCTTCATGTTATGATATTCATGTTATGATTCATATGTGATAGGTTGTTTAATTGCATAACTAACTACCTTTCCTTATAATATGAAGTTGGTTTCTTTATGACGTTTAGTCCATATACTGCTGCACTTTCTTGAATTGTTGGTTTTGCAGGTCAAAGGAGCAAAGGAACTCAAATAAGGGTTTGGAACCTTGGAGGCTCTTCTCAAACATAGGACCTCAGGTACGCCCCCTATCGTAGAGTTTTCTTATAGTAGCATTATGATTGCTTGGAATGTGTGTTTCTTTGCATAGATAATCTTCAGTCTGCTAGGGTATTCACCCAAGACCCTAGGGGATTTTATCCCACTACAAAATTGGCGACTCCACTGGGGACAACATTATTGTTGTTCCTAGTTTGGGTGTATTCAAGCCAATCAGGGCTCAACTGTCTTTTTATCTTCTGTTACTATGTATTCAGTGCTTGAATTGTGAGCTTTGATAAGTTTTTTGCAGACCTTTTTTTTGTTTTTCTTGGAAGCTTTTTTATACGCTAGTTTCTCTGTTTACAAAAGCGTATATACGCATCTTTCCTTAAGTGAACCCGCGTATACGCAAGTTTCCTTAATCCTTGTCGCATATACACGCATGTATGTGCAAACACAATCGCATATATCTTTAATTTTCAAGATTTTTGAAATCTTTTTGTTTCTGGAAGATTGTATGCTGGTCTGATTCAGTTTGGAACAATCACTGTTCTATCACAGTCTTTAGTTTTTACAGCAAGTGTCTTGTTTCGAATTCTCTCTAATTGTGAAAAGGTTGGTCTTGTTCGTTTTCTTGCAACCGTCATTTATTTTTGTTTAAGCACACAAGATTTCTTCCAAGGAATCTTGGTTGTTTTGTGTATTCAAGGTAGAAAGATTGAGTTCAATCTTTGCATTGAGTTTTGTTTTAATGACTTTTTGGTTTGCATGGTTGAACTAGTTTTATGACCATCTGCTTTTCTTGCTTCTTGAAAGTCGTTTGTTTACGCTTTCTTGAATGTTGTCTTTTCAATATTTTGGTTTCCTTTTCCAAGCTCATTTCATTGCTTGTTGATTGTTAAAAGCATTTCAAAGCACCTTTGTTTTGTTGAGTTCCCACTTGTTTTGTGTCATAAGCTCGCAAAGTGCTTCATTGCCTATGTTTCGGTCATCAAGTTTCAGTCTTGTTAGAGCATGTTTGAGAAGTCGTCTTTGAGTTGCTTTTGAAGGAAATTTCTTGAAACTTTGTTTTGCTTTCTTGAACTTTGTTTTGATTGAGTTTTCCTTTTTGTTGAGTGAAAGTGCCTATTTGTTTGTCTTCATCTTTCTTTTAGTGCTTAGACGAAATAAGAAACAAAAACTTATATTCCATCTAAACATTTAAGTGGAAAATATAAAATCGATAAACAAGAAACTTTCATCTTTTGATTTAAGAGTAGTTTTTGAATCTTACTTTGCCATGTATTTATTGCATTAGGATTAGCTTGTGCATCTTTCTAGGCATTTATAGTTTTGTTAGCTTTTGTGATTGTGAAGTTTGAAAAGAAAAAGTTGTACTTTTATTTGAAGTTCCTCTGAACCCTGTAGAAATTACTCTTCATCGAAAAACGAAAAACAAGTGCATGTGCATGTAGTTTGGTTTTATTAATTTCTTTTGCGTCATAACACCACCAGTTTCACTTCCGTCATCCCTTGAATTAAATAAAAACCCATTAAAATCAAGCACTAATTTAAAATATACTAGAACTTCATATTTGTCAGTTAGATACATCAACAAGTTTTAGGATATTTTAGGGCCTTGGATTAGGTGTGTGGAGAGTTAACTCTCCAAGGCCATTTTAAACTGTCAAACAAAGGAGTCTGAATAATGAGCGAAAATCCAATAGTGTTAGGAAGACCAGGAAAGCTCCGGATCTGGGAGTTAAGCACGAGGGTCTGTGAAGACAGGGAAGAGATATACCCCCTCTCCTGCTTGTCCGGACTTACCTCACGACTATTCCGCCTGGCTTTTGATACGAGTTGGTAACCTTATTTACTACTCCTGGGGATCTACACAGGTGGCTGCAGAGGGGAATCCTGTGGCACCTGAGGTCGACGTTGTATCACTCTCAACGATACTACTGGAGGGCACCCTTGCGAAGCTTGGGGGCTTGCACCGACGCAGGCTGTTGTTGGGAGGTCAACGTAACTTCCTCTGTTACCTTCGCTGATAGGACTGGGCTGTCATTATCCCAGACTATCTTCGGAAGTCCCCTTACTCCACTTTCTTGTATTTTGGTGTCCGGTCCTCATCACTCGGAGCAGAAATACTTGGAAGTTGTTTTGACTGGCTGATATCTTTTAGGGACTTTAGTGAGTGCTCTTTGATCCTTCTATATAGTTGGATTTAGGTATTTTTGTCTTGTCACATTGGGAATTTGTGTTCTGAGTGATTGGCTTACCACTCTGCCGATCGTGAAAGGATTTTGGTTGTTCTTTCAGAAGTTGTGGAGTTGCCTCCTCGAGGGTAAAGGTTTTGATTGCCTATCCATATTCCTTGAAAAGTTATTTCTACATTGCCATAAGGGAAGGGTTTGAGAATCAGTTAGATATGGCTAATATTCCTGTGGAAACCAACCAAGGTACCCTTCAAAAAGGGGATCCTTGTGCTTTTCCTTTCTTTAGAAACGTTGGTACTCCCTTGATGGCCACTTTCAATATTCCTGGGTTAAGAGTTGGGCTACCCATTTGGCTGTGGTCCACTCCGAATATTCCAAATGCTCTTGAAGCCTCTCAGTTGAATGGTTTATTTCAAGGGCATCACATGGGTGCTAATTTTTCATATTCTTTCAAAGAGAAATCTGGGGTTCCTTTTTCCCCTCCTTCTTGTAATAAGAAATATAAAAAGAGGAGAAAGAGGAAGTCAAAGAAGAAGAATAATTCTATCCCTGCATCTTCAACCTCTGCTAGTCATGTTGGAGATGGGCCTTCAGCCACTGCAAGTCATGCTGGGGGCACAAGTCTAGTCAATGCAAGTCATACTAGCACTTTATCTTCAACCTCTGCTAGTCATGTGGAAGATGAGTCTTCAACCTCTGCTAGTCATGTTGGAGATGGGCCTTCAGCTGCTGCAAGTCATGCTGGGGGCACAAGTCTAGTCACTGCAAGTCATACTAGCACTTCATCTTCAACCTCTACTAGTCATGTGGAAGATGAGTCTTCAACCTCTGCTCGTCATGTTGGAGATGGACCTTCAGCAGCTGCTATTCATGCTGGGGGCATAAGTCTAGTCATTGCAAGTAATATTAGCAAAGAGTCACCGACCTCTATAAGTCATGTTCGGGACTCTCCGCAAACCACTGCTAATCATGTTGGCGGAATGGAGGTTGATAAGAAACCTGGATGTAGAAATTTTAAACCTAAGTTCCCTTGTAAGATATGCAAGGGAGACCATCTTACTCATTTATGCCCTGGTATTCCAGAGGTCCAAAGGATATGGTCCGAGTCTCAAAGTTCTTCTACTCCTACATCTGATATGGTTTCTTGTCAATCCCATCAACCATTGGTTGATAATGTGGCTGAGCCAGTGCAATCGCTAGCCGATTACACTCCTCTTTTGGGGGTTGAAGCGCCTAACAAAAGAGTCTGCTTAATTTCTAGTACAGAGTCTTCTAGTATAAGGGGCATTCCGGTTTCTTCGAATGTTCCCCCTCCAAGTTCTAAGAGTGTTTCCTTTGATTGGGATAGTCTTGTTGAGCCTCATCTTCCTTCCGCTGCACCTTTCCAAATAAAGGTCAGAGTTAATTCTACAAATGTCTATCGATGTATGGTGGATGAAGGATCCTCTGCAAGTATTATATCCTCTTTGACTTGGAAAGCTTTGGGTTCCCCAAAGTTTTTGACAGCTCATAGTTAGTTGTTAGCCTATGATAGAAGACCTGGTGAATCTATGGGTGTTCTTCCTCAATTGCCTATCACTTTAGGTGGGAAGACTATCTAAATCGATATGATGGTGGTTGATAGCCCTTTAGAATTTAATATGCTACTTGGGTGTGATTATGTCTATGCTATGAATGCTGTGGTGTCTTCACTCTTTCGAGTAATGTGCTTTCCTCATGACGGGAATATTGTCACTGTTGATCAGCTTGCATCTGATAATTACCAACCTAATTCGACTTTATTGCAGAATGCCCCTTGGTTTGTTCCAAGTGTTCAAGTAGACTCTACCCTGCCACGGGTGAATTATGTGGCATTGAATCCCCAATATTCAAATGCTTTTGAGAAGGATCCTTTGACCTATTATTCTCCTTCTTCGGACTTGGTCCCGACAGTTGACCGAGAGATTCTTCCTATAAGGACATGGGACCCTTTAATTCCCTCTGTTGATCCTTGTAGTTCTCATGATTTCCTAGAACTTGTTTTTCCTTCACAAGAGGAACTCTTTGAAGCCATGAGTTATGACTACCAAAGGAATCCTTGGCCTGAGCCCTGCAAGGGGTTTTTTCAGATGAACTATTATGCGTAATCCACAAGGTTGCAAGGTTCCCTGTACCATATTGTATATATAAGGTACGCATTTTCCAGTTTTGCATTCTATAACACAAGATTTTATATGAAGTTTATATGTGGGATGTATTAAATTCTTGTCTAGTGTTCCTATTTATGTATACAGAACTTGGAAGATTTCTCCTTTGGAAATTTTTATGGTTGGTCCGTTCTGACAGGTATTGATTTCCGAAACTGGCATACAGGTTAGGTTTTTCCACCTGCATTGTGAAATTATCAGTTTCCTTTTCCATTTTTGACCTTAAGATCGACCCCACCAAGTTATAGTGTGGAACCTTCTCATTGCTTGGAAGTACCATGACTTGTGTGGTAGAGCCTACCTTATCATGGGTGCCCTAGTTAGTACCTAGTTGTGACTTGGCACTCATGCTGATTTTTTGTCCTTAGGCTCGGGAGTCCTCTGTAGTCCCACCATGACATATACGATGAAGACTCATTCCTCTTGGCTTCTTTGTTTCGTTCTGGCCTTATACCCTGGAGGCTCCTTTGTGTTGAGTTGTACTACTGCATTGCATTTTGCTATCTGCACCTTTTGGCCTTAAGTCGGCTTCACTTGGACTCATGTTTAAGCCAACTTTTGACCATGACGACTGCAAAATCAAACTTGCATACCTTTGACCTCTGCAGCTTGAAATACCTTGACCCGTGGAAGGAACACACCTTTGAGAGTCTCTCGCCAGTTTTCGCCTCCCTGCATTGAGCATAGGAATGTTCCAATCCCAGGAACTAGATCATCTACTTCGCTGACACTCATTCTTTCCACTATACTATAGAATTCTTTTATCGTTTTCCAGCTTTAAAAAAAAGACCAAAAAAATTATATATTCCAAAAAAGAGCAGGAACGGGACAGTATTTCCATTTATTGTTGGTAGCTAGAGTCAGTCGTGTCGCCCTTGAACAAAGCACTCGAAACAAAGTTTCCTCCACTTGGGTGGGATTTAGTTTGACTTAGGTATGCCTTAACCTTCTTATTGAGTCAGTTCTCCCCCGATTGGTTATCTCTTCCAATCATATGGAGGGTTCGTTTGTGCCTCCTGTGCAACGAGCTTATATAGAGTAATCATATGCTGCCACATAGTCACATTGAGTCATGCTTTTGTTGAAGGTAAGTTAGCCTGAGTCAGCCTCTCTGCGGTGTCTCTTGACTTATTTTTCAGTCGGCCATCCCTGGTTGTCAGTGCTATGTCTATCATCACATCAGTTATATTGGTCCTTTACTCGTGCCAGTTTGAGAAGATTTCCATTGACTTCTTGCTGGCGGGCCTTGTCCTTATCGACGATGACATGTTGCTCTTAGGACAGGCCTAGAGCTGCACCCTGTCTCTATTTTCATTATTGATAGGTCACCCTGTGCTCAACATTGATCAGTATCATGGGTCTTTGACTGAGTGGTTTCCCTTGTGTTCGACATCAGCTTACATTATCACACATTGGGATTCGTGTAGTACCTTGGTTTCCATTTGACCCTATTGGTGGATCCCTTGCCTCTGTGTCAGCTTTCATTATTGGTTGGTTCAAAGGGTTTATGCCGTGCGCTAGCCACATCTTGTGTACGCCGGAAACATAATTCGGTTCAGTTACTACATCTTTTTGGCCTATGGGTTACACTCGCACTAGATTGATCGAGGATGCCTTAATGCCTTCCTTCTAGCGGATCTTTCCCTATCAACTTTGACTCATTTCTCTGGGGCAAAGATCTAGAGTCCATTTGGCAGTACCTTGGGGTTTGCAGTCATTAGTGGGAGATCCTTTGCTATAGACAGTGGGAAACCATCATTGTCTCCTAATTGATAGATTCTTACAGGTGTTTGACTTCAGCTCATTTATTCACACTTGTTGGATTGTACTAGGTACCTTGACGCTCATTATCATTATCGGTGAGTAGTCTCACGTTTGTTAATGGTATACATCAATGACCGGTAATCAAACGATTTCTCACATGGCTGAATTCAGATCATTTATTCTCATGCTATAGAAATGTACCACGGTGGTCAGTGAAGACCTCAGGTTGTATCAGCATTCGTTGGTTCACTCGACAGTCACTCATGTTGCTGCTAGTAGATACCACTTCACCTTATATCTTGCAGTCATACATGGCGACATTTTATATGCTAGCACCTGAGTTTGCAGTGTAGTACCATCTTATTCCATCATGTTCAGTTGGTACCTTTTTGGGATCAATCTTTGATATCAGTGATCCGCTTCATCTTTCAGCATCATTGACATTCTTATATGTGACATTCAAACATGTACTTGTTCGATCATGGTTAGATGATCCATTATGTATTTTCCAGTCATATATACTTGTATACTTGGTGGATCCACTTGTACTTGATATGCGGACATGCTGTATTTTCTCTAAGCATGGGTATGCCCGCCTCAGACAATGTTTCTTTCTGATCTCCTTTTGTGGCTTGGTAGGCTGAATTTTGGTGCAGTCCTTCTCAGTCTTTGACAGATTTCGTTTCCATGAACTTGCTTAATACATTTCGGCCATCATGTACCCCTTCTAACCTCATATATTAGGGGGCATCTGTTATAGCTCCAAATCTCACTCTTGAGGTTTGTGAAGCTCCACTCATGGCCTAGGGCAACCCCTCCTGCTAGATCTGGTCCCAAATCTAAAAAATTAGTGTTTTTTCCCTATACATGACATTTCCTTGAGCTAAACGCGTGTATACACGGGTCTGTCTATAGCCAACTCGCGTATATGTATAAAAACACTTAAAAAATAAAAATCTCCTTAATTTCGGGCGGAGATCACAGGTTTTACCTGTTGATCACCTGTTAGTGCCCGTGGCCCAACTGTTCCCAACGAATTCCCAAACTAAAAAACTACTTTGGGAGAAGTATAAAAGGCTTCTATGGCAAGGCCAAAGGGAGGAGAGAAGAGAGAGAAAGATTGCTATGCTGAGATTTCCCTGACCAGGTCTGAAGATCCTTGTGCCTCCTGCACTTCCCCCATCCTACATGAAACCCTTGTTTCCTTGTGTGTGTTGATGATTTCATATTACTTGAGAGATCATGGAGTAATTCATGGAAGGAGTTTGTTAAAGGCTTGAGACTGGACGAATACGGGAGACGGTTCCGCTTGGAGCCTATGAAAGGATGACTTAGGTGAAATTGTTCCTTTTCTGTACTTTCTTTGTCTATAATAAAAGAAACACATGTATTTATTCTTGATATAGATCTTCTTCATGTTATGATATTCATATTATGATTCATATGTGATAGGTTGTTTAATTGCATAACTAACTACCTTTCCTTATAATATGAAGTTGGTTTCTTTATGACGTTTAGTCCATATACTGCTACACTTTCTTGAATTGTTGGTTTTACAGGTCAAAGGAGCAAAGGAACTCAAAGAAGGGTTTGGACCCTTGGAGGCTCTTCTCAAATGTAGGACCTCAAGTATGACCCCTATCATAGAGTTTGGTTATAGTAGCATTATGATTACCTGGAATGTGTGTTTATTTGCATAGATAATCTTCAGTCTGCTAGGGTATTAACCCAAGACCCTAGGGGATTTTATCCCACAATAGACGTTAATCAGGTCACTGCCCAAGAAATTGAAGAAGGAGACCCAAGAATCGAGGGCATTACCAGGTCGGTTAAGTGGAGCGCAAAAAAGAGGTAATAAATTGAGAAACCCTTATTGAATTATGGAGCATAAACAAAAGGGTTAGAACATAAATTTCTTTTTCAAAATGACCAATAGAGTAGAGCCTGAAACATTTGATAGTTCAGAATATCATGATGACTGTATTACAATTTTAAGGGAAAAGCAATGGTTATCTTTTCTAGAGAAATTTAATGGGAACAATGAAGAAGTGAAAAAGCAGTTTGCATTCACATTCAATGGAGAGAAAGCATTGATAGGAAACTTCTCTTTTAGAATTTCAGAGGATACCATAGCACAAACATTGGGAATCAATCCAGAAGGGGAAAAATATTTCAAAACAAAACAATTTAAGGAAAAATCATGGACTTAGTTTATGTCTAGGTCAAGGGTTTCCTTTGTCAACTAGAAAAAGGGTGTCCCTAGAAGCTGGCTAATGCACCCATGGGATGAAATGGTATACATTATTGAGAAATTTGTTACATTTGAAGGTCGTTACAACATAGTATACCTATATCACATCAAACTCCTGTTGCACTTAAAAGGCCAATGCACCATCAGTCTGCCCTATTTCCTCTTACAAAGTTTGACTAAAATGTCAAAAACCATTCAGAAACAAATGGAATGAAGATAAGAGTTTGTAGCATTTTGGGTTGATTAAAATTCTAATTGAGTTTGAGTTGCAAAGGAGGGGAAAAACATGGAAAGAATTTTTTATTGCTAATCAAATTAAAGATGTAGAAGATGAACAGGAACAACAAGAGCGCATAGAGTTTATGCTTGATATTGATGAGGAAATCCCTGAGCGCATGTCAAGTAATGTTCCTCCACACAAGCAGTAGTGTGAGGACAAGAAGGATGAGGCAAGAAACTGCTAAGAAAGTTGAACAAGACAAAATCTTCACTACTTATACTAGAAGATCAAGGAGAATACAAAAGAACCAAACACAAGATGATCAACTAGAGTCAAATGCAAATGCACCAATGGACATTGAGAGTAGTGCTCATTCACAGCCATAACAAGAAACAACAATGGAAATAGAGAGTAACAAGGAAGAAAGGAAAGAGCCAACACATGCAAACAAGAAACAAAGAAGGTTAGAGAAACAAATTGAAAAGCTAAAAGAGGAATTGATGGAAGCAAACATGCTAGAGAAGGTCATAAAGAAGGAAAATGAAATGTTGAGAGCTCAGAGCAAGAAGACTCGGTAGAAAAATGATAAACTAAAGGAGCAAATCAAAGAACTTAAGACTGAACAAACTGAAATTTGCAAATGGGTGACAAAATACACTCAGAAGAAAGCTCTCAAAGAAAAATACAAGAATATGAAACATGAGCTCAACATTCATAAGAATGCCCAAGCTCAGAAGAATATAGATGCATTGCTACAAGTGGAAGAGGCACAAGCAGGAACAGAATATAAAGGGAGCACATCAGGATTAGCATGAGGACATGCTAAATCATTGAGCTTGGGGGAGATGTTGGTACCATTTCATTGCCATCCTTTTCTTCTAGAAATCCATCATTTGTCTATCATTTTCTCCCATAAACCCCTTATAGTCCATTGAAATTGATTAATCAAAGCATTATAGTTGTTATTTTACATTATATTTAATTTGTGAAATTTTATGTTAAGAATTAGAAATTTTCAACAAAATTACGGGATGTCATGACTTCTTGTAATTGGTTTATGTTGTGACACGTGGCATGGCAGGAAAATCAAAACAAAGGATAGGGATGTGATCTAGGATGTACATACATGGTGAAATATCTATTCAACAGCGAATCTGGAGCTCCTGGATACATGGTTAATGCTGGTCAAACCCAACCTTTTTGGTCACAAAAGCAGCAAAAAGCCAACGTTACCTAAACTGATTTCGTTTTGTTTTGGAAATCAGTTAAGATTAGAAAAGGAACAAAAATCGACTTTTTTATTGTAAAAGTAGCAACATCTGCATGATAATGTATGTACATTCGATTATAGACTGGAAGGAAAGTTAGTGAACATAGGATAGTATAGAAGCAGATCACAAAGACTACGTATTGTATTTTCCAGAACATTGTTCTTGTGTATTGTTTCCAGAACTCTGTCCTTGCATGTAATTTGATTTCCAGAACTTAATTATAGGCATCGTTTCACTATTATAGTGCTTATGCATCAATGTTTTCATCATCTGAAGTTTCCTAAGTGTGCCATTAAAGCGTGGACAGGCCCTACGTGGAGATTGGTATACTTTTGTTTTCATTTCCATAGTATTTTCAGATTTGAATAACGTTGAATAGCGTTTGATGCTATTTTCTTGCCTGTGAGTTTATTAATTCCATTAGAAGTTCTTGCAAGTATTATTGTATGATTCATGGTGATAGCTTGAAAATTCGATTTCCAGATTACTGAACAAGATCTTGTAAAAGATTTAATCGACCATTGAATTTTGAAGTATCTCTGTGTACCCTGTTTTCATGCATTTGAGTTTTAGTGTGCTTCAAAGAGCTTTTGGTTTTCATGAATGCTTAGTGTGTTAGCTGGAAAGAGCTTTTGTGAATGATATCCTTTTAAGAGGGTTGAAAACTCAGACTAGTAACACGCTGTTTCTTTAGAACAGTTAATTAAATTAGATGATCTGAGTGTTAAAGTGTGAAAGGAAACATATTTCAATCTCCTGTAAAGGAGTGCTATAGCCTGTCATAGTAGACACTTAGTTAGGTAGATGAGATCCTTTTAGGTCTATAGACTTTAGACACGTGCCTCTAAGTTTACCTACCTTGGTTGACATTAAATTTAGTCTAATCTAGCACCCTAGATTGGCCACTACAACTACCATATGTCATATACTTTGTCAGTAAAAACCTGTCCAAGGCAGAATTAAACTACACGGTAACCGAAAAAGAGTCCTAGCTGTAGTCCATTCCTTGAACAAATTCAGACACTACATTATTGTTTACCAAACATTCATATACACTGACCATGCTACAATTAGGTATTTGATGAATAAACTAGATGTAAATGCTCATATCATTAGATGGTTACTTTTGTTTCAGCAATTTGATTTTACTATTGTTGATAAACCTAGTAAGGAAAATGTTGTTGCTGATTTTCTGTCTACAATAGATCTGCCTGCAAGTGAAGAAGGAATGGTGGATGATCAAATGCTAGATGAACACTTATTTTCTATTTCAGTACTCTCTCCATGGTTTGCTGATATACCAAATTACTTGGTTTCAGCACAGTTTCTGCCACACCTGTCCTCAAAAGAGAAGAGCAAGACCGTGAGGAAAAGCGCCCCATTCACTTGGATTGAGGGAAACCTGTTCAAACTTGCCCCAGATCAGATTTTGAGACGATGTGTTAGGGAAGAGAAAGTCTTTGAAATCTTCTTAATCTGTCATGATGGACCTTGTGTGGGCCACTTTGTAGAAAACAAGACTACTTTCAAGATTTTGTAGGTAGGTTACTATTGGCCCACTCTCCATCAAGATGTCAGGAGATACATCAGCCAATGTTACCGATGTCAAGGGATGGGGAAACTGACTCCAAGGGATGAGATGCCCCTGCAACCTCAAGATATTTTCGAGCCATTTGAGAAGTGGGGCATGGAATCTGTGGGTCATATCAATCCTTGCTCAAGACAGAAGTCTTACATCATTGTGTGCACAGACTACCTGACAAAGTGGGCAGAAACAAAGGCAATCAAAGCAGCAATAGAGGAAAAAGTAGCTGAGTTCTTAAGGGAAAATATCTTCTAAAAGTTTGGCTACCCAAGAGAGTTAGTTATAGATCTAGGGAGTCAATTTACCTCCAATTTAGTTGAAGACCTGCTCACACACCATAAGATTAAGCACAAAAATTCCACCTCTTATCACCCCCAAGCAAATGGATAGGTGGAAGTCACTAACAGAGCTTTGGAGGAGATTTTGACTAAGGTGGTGAGCAGCAACAGAAAAGATTGGGCAGACCAATTGGTTGAGGCCACCTGGGCCTATAGCACTACTTGGAAAACTACCACAGTTTTCACCCCCTATGAGCTGATCTATGGGAAGAAGGCTTTGTTATCCATAGAATTTGAATATAACACATTAAGGCTGGTAGCTCAGCTGGACCTAGACCTCAACCATGCACAAAAAGAAAGATTGCTTCAACTAAATGGGTTAGATGGATAGAGAATGTAGGCCCTTCTCCACTTAGAGGTAGTCCAGCTTCAAAGAAATATCTGGCATGATCGACACCTCAGAGAGAAACAATTTCAGCCGGGAGATTGGGCACTGCTATATGATTCAAGGTACAAAGATTTCAAGGGAAAGATGAGAACCAGATGGCTGGGACCATATACAGCGGAAAAATGCAATGACAATGGTTTAGTCCTTATCTAGACCATCGATGAAGAAGCCATCCCCATGCTCATCAATGGGCATCAATTGAAAATCTACAGGAGGCCCCTTTCTAGGTAGGAGTTCATTGAAATGCTGGGTAAATCAGTGTTGGTAATGGAGCAGGTTCTTATCTCCACTCCACCCACACCATAAGCAGAAAAAAAGAAAAGAAAAGAAAAAGGATAAAATATCCTTGGGTGAAAACCTCTTGGAGGCACCCATGGTAGGTAGTGAGGGTGAAAACCTCATGGAGGTGCCCCAACTGTCTCAAAAAAAAAAGAAAAAAAAAAGAAGAAAGGAAAAAAATCTAACTCTTTTGAATAAATTGCAGGATTGCAGGAAATTCGTTGCAGGAGGGTTGCACAAGAGGAAAAGACATGACAGGCTGCATGCACCCTTTACAATCCATCACACCATCATTGCTATCCTTTCCCAAGTTTTTGACCTCATCTGTTCTGAAATTCCGCATTCTACAGGAAACTCTATGTTTTCTATAGGAGGATCTTGTAGAAATTCTGGGAAGGCCAAAATCCTTTTTTAAAATAGAACACGAGGGATGGAAATTCATCTGGCAGC
>APFE030991295.1:2400-17407 GCA_000404065.3 Pinus taeda | reverse complement strand
TTATAGTCTAAATATTATTATAAGACAATAATATTTGACTTTTCTATTTTTGACAGCCAGTCTAAAAATAGACTTTGAGCACTCCTGATGTGATCAATCCTACTATGATCATCCCTGCTATGATCCAAAAATAGAACTTGCACCATAATTTGCTTGCGGGCCCACTTAGTGAGGTGACTCTTTTCACTAAACTCCATCATCTTGTTGCAATCTCAACACAAGATAAAGGTGGGCAAGCTCCAACCACCATCAAAAGAACCTATCATAATTGAAGATGCCCCTACTGAAAAAAAGGAGGAATCCTCCTCCAAAATATCTATCACTTTTGAGGTAGGAAGTCCCAAAACTTCCACTTGGAAGGAAAGAACCAGACTAATGGACACCAACATAGTTCTATAGGAAGCTAGGAACACTCTACAGGAAACACTGTCCAAGCTAAAGGAGACTAAAAAAATGGAAGAGGAGGCAGTGAAACAACCACATGAGGAAGACAAGATTGAGGAGATACCTGAACCAAGCCCTCAACCTAATTTGGGCTCATATTACAACTTTCTAGATGGTGGGAAGATCATCCCACATAAATTTTCTATACCACTTTTCTTTGAATTAGAGCAAGAAAGAATTAGAACACAAATTTGGATGAAAATTTCTAAATCCAAGGGAGTTGCAAATATAGGCCACATGGAAGAACAACTGAAAGAATTAAGAAGGGAGTTGACAATGGTGAGACACACTGTAAGCATTAAAAAAGCCCAACTACAGGAGGAAAATGCATTGCTGAAAAAGTAGTTATAGAAACAACAAACTCAAGGGGCAGACATAACACAAGTTTCTGAAGAGCAACACCTACAGGAAGGTCCTCTAGTAGGATAGGAAACAACATAGGAACAACAACCAAGGGAAGAGACACACCCTGATGTGGAAATAGTGATAAAACAATAGCAAGAGAGGGAGTCTTAGGCAGCAGCTGAAATATTAATGCTGAAACAACAGTTGCAGGGGAGAGAAGCCCAGATGGCCTGCATGGCCAGTTGGGCAATGGAAGCCTTGCAATGTAGACAACCGACCAGATCTTATGCATTGTATCTTAAAGACCAATGGCTTCAATTTCAAATCAAAACATTTGCCAAAAGGGGCACAATCCCTTTCCAACATTATGGTCAGTTTATGCATTTGTGTGCCACTAGTTCGGCCGAGGACAAGGCCAAATAAGTAGAGTTTTACTTACATATATGGTACTCCCTGATATGAACTTTTGGGACCCCAATGCTGCATTAGGAGATGTACAGCTCATGACTATGGCTTCTTGGATGAGCCATGAAGAAAAAAGGGCAGTGGAAGTTCAAAAGATCATGGCCAAAGAACTGAATGAGCCCCTGCTAATTAGGGAAGAACCAGAAGACCCCTCAACTCTAATATATGCTCATCAACACCTTGCCAACAACCCTCAAGTTCTCCCGGATTATGTCGAAAAGATAGCGCAAGCCATCACCCATTTTGAGGATATGGAAAGATTATTTGGTGATGATTGCCTTCATGCTTGTATAAGGAGATGGAATACACTATTCTAGAGCTTAAAGATCAGGGAGTATCACTCCCCAACCAGAATGAGGGGGGCTTTGGCAAGAGTGCCCCTTTATAAAAAATCAATGCAAAACCTAAAGGCCAACTAGATTGGCCTAAAGTTCAGTCCTCCACTACTCTTAGGACTACTAGAAGGGGTTAAGGAAGAAGAAGAAGAACAACAGTGGGAGCAGGTAGACTGAAAGGTAGGTTTTCATGATAGGAAAGAGGACATCACCTCAAAAGCATGGGATTTTAGGGAAGCTGTTAAGGCCATCAAGGATGGAGAACTGGATTAGTTGCTTAGAGGATGAGCAACCCATTCAGCAGTGGGGTGATGATGAGCCCCGAAAATGAGTAACTATATGGGCTCATTTTGCCTATTGTTTCCATTTAATCCACCATTCTCCATAGTTTTGTGCATTTTTTTTAATATATTTATGTTAATTGAGTGAATGGGGATAGTCATTTTGCCACGAAGTCTAATGAGTGTTTATTGCAGATTTTTGGACATTTTTGGACCAAGACCAGGCATTTATGAGAAAATTGATAGCCAAAACTCAAAGAAACCAAGCTGAGGACTTATAGGAAGGGTGTCTCTTGCATTAATGACCCCTTCCTGGAGTTCTCCACCAGCAGCTCGAAGTTCAAAGGCCACCACATCGATGATCACAAAGGCAGCCGAGCAGGTCTAACGAAGTTGCTATTATCTGCAAATTTTGGTTGCAAAGTTCCTAAAGTTTAGGAGGAATTTTGGGAGTCCTCAAGTTGTATAAATAAGAAGGCCTTAGGCCTCAGTAGGTTAGCTATTGAATAGTCTATTTTCGCACTTTAGTGCAGCTCTGAACTCAACTCATTTTCAAGCTCTTTTTGTAAACAATTTTGTGATATGACTAGTATTTTTTTATCAATGAAGATGAATTCAGCCTTGAACCATAATTGATCTTTATAAGGGGGATTTATCTCTTGGGTTTTGGCCCAAACCAAGTGCCCAGTACCTCCTTCTTGTATTTATATACGTTTTCTTCTTGCATTCATGAAATAATTTCTGTTATTTAGATTAAATCTTGCTTCACTGCTTAGGTTGTTTTTGATGATTAGGATAGTTGTTCTTGCTTCAGGTTGATTAGTTAGTTTGCTGCAATAATAGAAAAGATCCAAAAAAATGCTACCAGGTAGGCTTTGAGCTCCTTTCTCCCTCCTTGGGACCATGAATTAAGACAAAAGCACTCTTTCTGCCACCAAAACACTGTTTTTTCTTTCCAATGCAATTGCTAATGTGTGAATTCGAGTTGGAGAAGTTGATATTAGTAGTATTTACATGATTGGATTTTTCCTTGTTCAGTTTTCGTAGATTTCTTGCATCATTTCCTGTCCATAAAATTCTGTTCAACACTTTTCTAGTTTTTAAGGGTAGAATTAGGTTAAAGTATGTAAAACATTGTTTTTTTAATTCTCATTGAAACTGTTTGTAGAAGTAGGTATGCAACTCACTAAAATACCATCCCAGCTTATCATCCTTTCAGCCCCCAACCTGCTCGAGTCCATTTCTCAAGGTTTTCTCCACTCAATTTCCACATTTCCCAAACAACCCTAATTTCTACGTTTTTGTGCAAAATCGCTTTCTTATCCTTTGAACCAATCCAACCATCAACTTCATGTTTGATCTTCGTTTACAGAGTCCTAGACCCTCTAACACCCTCATCCAACCTTCATTTTCCTTTTCCCACCATTTTCCTCCTCCAAACCTTCAAAAATCACTTTCAGCTTGCTCTTGTAGAACTTCCTGTAGACTTCCTGTAGATCCCCTGCAGACTTCTTGTAGAAGTTCATGCAAGTGGTTTTTCAAAATTTGATCGTAATGGAATTCTCCAGAAGGGTGCCAGGTAGTCCTTAAGTCCTCTCCACACCTTCCTCATCATCTACAATAACCAAATCCATCTCCTTCCACCACCAAACATCTGCATAGTCAAATAGTTAAAACACAACCATAATAATTCTGCATAAAATTTCTCAAAAGTACAAAAAGATGGTTCTTCCACATTTTCCTTCAAAAGTAGCTTACATATATGAATTTTACCTTGATAGTATTCCATGGCATCCATTTCAGTAGTTTCATCTCTTGTTCTTGCAAAAGTAGGGTTAGTGTGTAAAACAAAGGTTTGTTAGGGTTTGCATTTCCTTTCAGCTTTCATCCTCTTTATGCAAGTAGAATAGCCTCTTTTGAGTTAGATTTCTTCCATCACAATTAAAAGCTTCTTCTGAGAACTCATAGAAGTTGGTTTGAGCTCCTAGAAAACTTGTGCCAGCTGATTAAGTGACATTACTTGTGCATACAACACCATCGCTTCCAAGTTTGTTACAAATTACCGGGCTGATAAAAGTAAAGAAGGGAGTCGCAGGAGTTACAACATCATTGCTGCAATACTGGAGCCCACCAGGGCCCTTGCAGCTGAGTGCGCAGGGAAAAATATTATATAATTGAACGGATATATCTAATAAAGGCAGTTTTGATCCAGTAAATGTGCATCTGTGTGTCTATTTTTACTTCTGCATTTTTATGTGTTTCACTATGTATTGTAAATTATATGAATGAATGCTTATCTTTTGCACGAAAGTGGTAGATCAATAATATTTGTTTATGTTATGAATAATTACATATTTTGTTTAGGTGAATTATTGTAGTTTACTATTTCAAAAGGGCTAGGGATCACGAAAATAGATCTAAGCCCTAAAAATCACAGGAACCCATCACAGGCTCTAGATGTAGAAACCTCATTCTGTCATCCCCCAATAATGCTTTAGGTGAGACTACAGCCTGCGCTACATGGGTTGTTTCCGAAAGGGCAAGTATTTTATGGTTTTGTTAGTTGGCGCAACTAATTTTGAACCTGGGTCAGGGACCATCAAGTCAACATGTTCCTTCATGCTTTGAAAGTGCACTGTCCTTGTTTGCATTCTCATTTTCTCACACATGCAAGTTATTTTGTGCTGTCACTCACATTTTTTCATGTTATATCATATGTAATTACTATTTTTACATAATTTACAAGTATTATTCCATGGTTAGGTTGTTTTAAGTTGATGTTGTCACTATGAGTGTTGCCCCAAACAAGTATTCATGCTACAAGTATTACCACCTTGTCGTCATCTGTTGGAGCCATTCTTCCTCAAAAAGTGATATCCAAAGAACCTCTAGAAGAAAACACTCATGAACTTGTAGAAGTTACAAAGCCAAATATTACCATATATGCAAATACACAGTGCTTTATTAATAAGAATACAAAGGTCACATGGAGCAATATTTACAACATATTCATGCAGGAAAGGTTTGCTGAGGACTTAGAGGATTTTAATGTATACATCAATATAAATAAGTCTAGGATGCACAATATTGTATGCAAATTCCCTGTCATGCCATTTGTAGAAGTGATTGAATGGATCGTTACACATATAGATGACTCTCACCTTGTGCTATGCAATTAGAGTGGCGGTCACCTCACGATCTATTTTAGTGAAGACATGTAGACATATTATAAGCCCAATGAATATGCAAATGAAAATTCTATATGAGATGTGCAACCCTCGACACTATTGACATTATCAGATCATGGTGTCGAGAGCCAGCAAAGTTTAATCATCGCCCATCCGTAGTGTATCGAACAAAGATTCTCATAGATGTATATTAATACTTGATAGCCATGTATTTTAGATTATATGGGCATAATAATATTGAGGTGTTCTAAGAAAATTAGATATACACGCCCAATATAGTGGTGACCAGCGGTATAACTTTCAATTGGGAGGATATCCTACCATTTGAGTTACAATGCTAGGTTGGGCAGGAAAAAACATATTTACGGGTGAACCAGGCACCAAAATTCTACATGTTTGCATTTCTCTTAGATGTAATCTATGCATAGTATGTGTTCCTGGGAATGAACTGGAACTGGACCCCTGAGGAGAATTTTCCAGTTTACTTCCACTACAGAGTGTTATAAGAAGCAAGCTTCAGAGGCATGTATGAAAAATTGGCTGAAAAATTATTTATACTAATCTTTCACATGATATTTTAGATCAATCCTCCTTACATGATGAATAATGTAAAGGAGTCACTTTGATATATCAGAGACTAGTTTAAAGCTCTGGAGGGTACATACACCAAGTGATTCATTGTCAGGTATCACCTCATCTTATGTCATGATATGTGACCAACAAAGTGGTCATGCAAGAAGTTGCAAATTAGATGGACAAGGCGTTTTCAAGAATTCTTCACAAGAGGAAGAAAGCTCCTTGGCCTATATTTTTGTTAAGGATAAGACTGTACGAGTTAAAGAGCCATAAGGTGATAAAAATAGAGATACATGAGTAGGACCACCTACATTTCACTACTAATTATTATGATGGATATGATCCCAAGTGAATTGTCAGGCAACATTGTCAATGGATTGGTCACAACACGAGTTACTCATCAATGTCCACTACAAAAGATGAGAAGATAAAGAATTACTACACTGCCAACATGAAGGCCCATCTAACAATGGAGACTAGTTCACCCCACGATCCACCAACTCAAGAATTACAAGTGTAGGAGGAGGAGGAGATAAAACCTCAAGCAAGAAAGTATATCCCAAGAAAAGGATCAGGTATTCCATGACAGGCAAGAGCGAGAATAATTGGAAAGTCAATCCTTTCAACCCAGGAGCTATCCAAGAAGAGTAGGAGGGGAGACGAGCAGAAGAAGAAGAGAGGAAGAGTCAACAAGATGAGTATTGGAGAAGCAACAAGTAGAAGAAGAAGAGAAAAATAGGACAAGAGAAGAGTAGTAGATACAGTCCCAAGAAGAAGAAGCAACACAAATATTGGAAGAAGAACATTTGACTCAAGAGTTGGAAGAGGAATAGTTAGAGGAAGAAGATACCATATAGCCAATGGAGGAGGAACCGAATACTTTAGGAGAACATCCTCTCACATGTGTTCATCTTCCATTCAAAGAGATGGGGATCACACCTCCACCATTCAACAGAGTCATGTATTTATGCAGTATAACATTCGATCAACTGAAGAAGAGGATTGTGCAACAAAGGCATATATATTTCTCAAAGGATCCTCTAAATCTAGGGTCAATGTCTAAATAGAAGGTGATAAATTCCAACACTAAAAGGAATCGGAGGGCAGTCATGGAGGAAAATTTTGCATTCGCTACAACAAAACAATATCACTCTGAGTATTCATTGAATGAGAATGCTAGGTTTAGAAGAGAACTTGCTACAGTGAAGAAAAAGGTACAAAATCTTGCAACAGAGAATCAATGGTTGTCATCACATAACAAGAACATGGCAGAATGGTATTCAACCATGCAAGAAGAGCTGGAGCCAATGGAGGACACCATGGTGTGACTATACGATGATATTATACTTATACAATAGGTCATGGTTCCTCTCATTTGAATTCAAAACAATACAAAGGAAGTGGTGAAACTCATGAAGATACAAAATAAAGTAGTTGGCTAGATGTAGGAGTGGACTTCCAAATATCTAGATGCTCTGCAAAATTTGGAAAAAAAAAAGAAAATATTGTTGCAAAAATAGACAGAGTTGAGTTGAGAATCCACCTATAGAACTACTCGCATTTTGGAGCATAGTAAGTTAATACTATGGCTGCATATAACCAACTACATAATGGGTTAGAGTCTATAACACAAAAACATGGGATTCCCACCATCAGATCTCTTGAAGCAAATAGAGGTAGAGAAGTCATCTTCTAGGATATTAGAGAATATATTGAACAAATCAAGAAGGAAACAAAATGAGAAGGATTGGAGGTAGCCAAAGACATTATTCTGCAATATGCCTTTGCATCAGTAAAAGTGCACATGAATCTCTCATGGTTTTGGAATACTGTATATTCAAGCTCCAAGAACATTTTGACTGAGGCACTAGAGGTGAAGATGGGCTACAAAAGGGATATACCAATTCGAGTCGAAGCCATCGCAAAGGAGTTTAGTGCATGGCACACTTACATCAAAAATGAACTCCATGATGAGGAAAATGATTTATCCATTTGATGACTCTTTTTCCCATTGTCAATTTTTTCTTATTAGGCCACTATCTCATTTGTAAATTGTCTTATGTATTTTTTTTTATGTAATGAAGTCCAAAGGACACATTGTAGGTTTTAACCCTGTGCAGAAATTACCTGCATACGGATTCTAAAACACAGAAAATAAACAATGGGAGAGCATAACACATAAAATACATATACACATAGATTTTACCCTGGATCCTAAAACTGGGACTACTAGCTTGATTTTTCATTATTTTCCTTTCAATGTTACAATATATATTTATACATGCGAAAGCATCCAATACCATGGACCGAAAACCATCACGTCCAAAACCATGGACTAAAAACCATCACGTCCAAAACCATGTGTGAAAACCATGCATAAAACCATAGGTAGGTCCGCCCAACCTAATATAGGGTGCAATTTTTTTCCTCGGGGTGCTGCCCCAGACCTCGTAGAGGGGGGAAAACTGCCCCCCTCAAACCCCCCCTGTGACTCCCTTGCTATGAAATCGATGCAATGAAGGGGGGGGGACTCTGCCCCTCATGTAAACTACATGGGCTAGTCGTGGAAAGAATATAACTGAACCCAACACACATGTGGAATATGAAAAGCCACAAATTTGAATGTAATGAGTCATGTATAAAATATGAATAATAATAGGAGTCAAAGAGTCATGAGGAAGCTCAAAGGCCATTGTAAATTGTTATAAATAACTCCTTATAACTCAAGCAAAGGGATTTTGGAAGGTTTTAGACTCTAGGGGTCATTCCTTGGCTTCTCTTGTAATACATAAGAGATAGATAATTCTTTAGGAAGCAAGTTGTGGCTTCGTGTTCCACTATTTGATACAATGTTTCATTCATGTGACAATGTACTTGGGATCTTACACTTTTAATCAGAAGCTCAATGGGTAGACATTCCTTCATACATGTATCACAGATGTAGTTAGACTATTCAGGTAATGATTATTGTATATGTTGCAGTATTTACATACTCCCTCGTATATCTTACATTGGATGTCTCACAAAGCTTACATTCTTGTTGCCCCAAAGTGGCATTGTGCTCTCTTGTGTTGGTTATTAACCAAGCCATATCCTTAAATTAGTCCATTGTTGGTTGGACCGTATGACCGGATGGGATTCCTACACCAAACAGTGTGAGGTCTAATTGGGACTTCACATCAGGCTAATCCTCTTACAATGTTGGCAACATCCAACACAGTCAACAAGTTGTGAGTACAAAGAAGTATATCCTATGGCCCATGGGATACTATAGTGCATGAGTCCTGTCTATTTGCTCTATCTCCTATCCATTTTCGATATTTTTTCTCAACTATGTAACAAATGCACTCAAAAGAACGGAATCCATTTTCCTCCTAGTGGTCTAGTTATAACACAACTTGATAGCCTACTAGTGTGTAGGGTTGACTTCCTAATATCTTAACTAGAGTTGCAATATAGACTCTTATAGGTTCTTCTTCATCATAATCATGTGGCTAGCCAATTTTTTATAAATTGGGGATGATGTGGCATCCACTTGGATTATGGTTGTGAAATGAAGAAGGCCATGTTGAGAAATGGAAACAAGAAATTCCGGTTTAATTTTTCCTTGAATGAAATTCGAATTCTATTCTCATAGAAACTTAAAAGAGATAAATTAAGTTTATTAAACTTTCTTAACTTAGGAAATTCTAGTTGGAAGTCATGTATATGTTCTCCCTACTTAGTAGGAGTCTAGTGTGAGGTAGTTATGAGTTTTAAAATAGAAGACTCAGTTTCATGAGTCAGTTCAGTTAAATTAGTTCTCAAACTGATTAAGAGAACTAATAGTGAGTTAACAGTCAATGGTGACACTCATGAACTCCACCAGTGCTACTCTAGTTAACTGAATATTTACTCATTAGAAACTCAAGCATGTTGATTATGAGAAAGACCCAGTTGAGACTAGAATGCAAGGACAATGTACAATTTTTTTTAGATTTTTCTATGTTGCACTAATAGTGCATGCAATCAGGAACTGATCCTTCAGGGATTGCACTATTTTTAGAGGCTTTATTTCCCTTTAAATACAAACTATCCTTCATAGGAATTACACATTGGAATAGAGACTTGGAGAGCTTTTGAAGAGGCTAAGCTTTGGCCTTGAGCTTTCTTATGAGTTGGAGATTGAATTTGTTGAGTGCTGGTATTATTATAGAGAGAAAAAACATTGAAATTTCATCTTTATTTTCTAGATTAATACGAAACAGATATTGGGGTTTTGAGTTGTGGCTTTCCCTAGATATTTATTCTGTTATGTACCTATGATTCTCTTCCTCTAATGATTATTATTTTCTCGATGTTTATGGGCTTCTGATTTAAAGAGTAGAAGTAGATTCTTGTCTCTTGCTTTAGAAAATTATTTTAGCTTGTGAATCTATAGGATTTTCTACATGGTATTAGAGCAAGATTGCTTTTTAGGACGAGAGTTTGCAGGAATATCTGAGAATTTCTACGAAATTTTTTTAGAAACAAATTGCAGATTTGGATTCCTTGGGAAATGATACCCAAATTAAAAAAAATCAACTGAATCAGAGTTCGTATGAGGCAGATATCACTGATTTAAAATCAACTCTCTAGAGGCGATTTCAAAGTTTTGAGTTTTTGGGTTACAGGTGAAAGTCGAATTTGCAGATAACGTTCTAGGTGGAAGGAAACTCGAATTTCATAGCCTGGAGGGACATGATGGAGGTTGTGCTAGAGGACAATGGATTGAAGGAATTTCTTAAACAAGAAATTCTTAAGTCAACAGCTACTGATGCACATAACTTTGCCGAGTGGAAGAAGTGTGTGGCAAAGGCAAGGAAGATAATCCTTGAGGGAGTTCGGGATCATATTGTATTGAGTCTCCATGGAAAGGAAGCCTCATATGCTATGTGGAAAAAATTAACGAACTTATATCAGAATACCAGTGATCAAAGGAATTTGGCACTGAACGATAAAATTTGTAAAATCAAAATCGAGAAAGGTGAGACGATTCCAAAGTACTTGACCAAGTTCACACAATGCCGGGATGAACTTGGAAGTGTTGGAATCATAGTTATTGAGAAGGATATGGTGAGCCTTTCTCTTCTTGGACTCCCAAAGATGTGGAATAATTATTAGGACTCTGTCAATGGTCGGGACAAGCTGCTAGATTGGGAACGATTATGGTTGGATTTGATGCA
Organism: Pinus taeda; assembly: GCA_000404065.3. Taxonomy (NCBI): domain Eukaryota; kingdom Viridiplantae; phylum Streptophyta; class Pinopsida; order Pinales; family Pinaceae; genus Pinus; species Pinus taeda. Next base: position 6,569 of record APFE030991295.1, on the reverse strand, counting down.
GGATGATATTAGGAGGAACACCAGGGATGGCTCTTCATCAAAGACTGATGATGAAGATAATTTTTCTTTAGAGATTAAGGTGAGGAAGGGGAATGATAAAATTTCTCGTTCGAAATCAGATTATTATCATGGAGGTAAGAAGAAGGACATGAAAAAGGTTAAATGCTTTCATTGTCACAAGATGGGTCACTTTGCTACAAATTATCCATTGAAGAAGTCCAAGGAGAAGTCCTCAGGAGGAGTGGTGGGTGAGGCTTTGGCCTCCCAATTTGAATTGGACTTTTCCCTCATTGCATGCATGGTGTCTTCAATGATGGGAAGTGTCTGGTACTTAGACAATGGAGCTTATTTCTACATGACTAGCAACAAAGAGTAATTCAGTGAATTGGAGGAAAAAGATCTCAAGATGCATATCGAGATGGGTGATGATGGTAAGTATAATGTTATTAGTGTGGGCACTATTACTTTTCAGAGGGAGTGTGTGTCTTCACTCACCTTGAAGAATGTTATGCATGTACTTGGATTGACGAAGAACTTGGTATCCATTTCCATGCTTGAGGAAAGAGGTTATAATGTGATCTTTTCGAAAGGAAAGGCATTCCTTCGACACATAGCCACGGGCTAATTAAAGAAGATATGGATTCAAGTTTAGAATATCTATAAGATAGAGGTATAGGATTGTGTTTCTTTGAGTTCAAAAGAAGAAGAGATGTTGAGCTAAGACATCATCGAGTTGTGGCACAAGCGATTGGTCCACTTGCATCATGGGGCTTTGAATATATTGCAACAAATCTCTACTAGTCTTCCCAAAGGTATGCTTAAGCAAGTTGATACATGAAAGGGTTGTACTTTGGGAAAATATACCAAGTCTTCCTTTGGAGATAGAGATAGCCGAGCAAAGTCTATTCTAGAGAGAGTCCATTTAGATGTGTGTGGACCATTCTCGACAACATCCATGACCAAACATAGGTATTATGTTATATTTGTTAATGACTATTCTTGTAAATGTTGGGTATTATTTATGCAAAAAAAGGATCAAACTTTCAAAAAGTTTTGTGAGTTCAAGCCATTGGTAGAAAAAGAGTATGACATGAAGATTAAATCTCTATAGAGTGACAACATTGGTGATTATGTCTCCAATGAGTTTAGGAACTTATGTGCAGCGGAAGGGATTAAACAAGAGTTGACGACACCCCATAACCGTCAAGAGAATGGGGTTACCAAGAGGAAGAACAGAAGAATAGTAGGGGAACCAAGGGTGATGTTGCATGATTAGGGCCTATCACTACACTTGTGGGTTGAGGCATGCAATACAACAATTTATCTTCAGAACCGTAGCCCACATCAGATACTTGAGATGAAGACACTAGAGGAGGCTTATTCCGGTAAGAGGCTAGATGTTGGTCACTTCAATATTTTTGGGTTATCAATTTATTACCATGTGACCAAAGATGCACGGAAGAAACTTGAGCCAATACTAGAGTTTGGGATCTTTGTGGGGTACATTGATACACCCCACAACTATTGGGTGTACATGATGACCAGTTAAATGAGAGTGGTTTGTAGGGATATCAAGTTCAATGAGGAGAAGGCCATGCGAGTATCCCTTGAGAGGCCTCAGATTTTAGCTCCTAAGATTTGAGGGGCCTCAGATTAATGTGGAGCAAGCACATGCAGAGGGTCAGAGAGTGGAGACATTCACACAAGTAGAGTCTTTCAGAGAGGGAAGAAATCACACTATAGAGGCTGACAAATTGTTGGATGATGCATAGGAGAATGTGGGAAAACCCTCTTCTCAGCACAGAAAGAGGATGTCACCGCAAAGGTACTCTTGATACATGGAACTTATAGGTGCATGTGTTGTGATAGAGCCATCTTCCTTTCAGTAAGCAGTGCAACAGTCAATTTTGGTTGCGGCGATGGTGGAGGAGTATGACTTCATAGTTCGAAACATTATTTGGGATGTGGTCCTGAGACCAAAGGACAAGTCAATTGTGAGCTCACATTGGCTTTAAAAGGTAATGCAAATTGCAGATGGTAGTGTGGAGAAGCATAAGGTCAAATTTTTGGCCTGTGGATTTCCACAAGTAGAGGGGATTAACTATGATGAGACATTTTCTTCTATTGCAAGGTACTCGTCAATCAGATCTATTTTGGCACCATCAACACAGATGGGTTGGAAGATCCATCAAATGGATGTGAAGACTGCCTTCCTCAATGGCATGATTGAGGAAGAGGTGTACATAGAGAAGCCTGAAGATTTTTAAACCTTGGACCATGAGTCGGATGTGTGCCGACTCAAGAGAGCATTGTATGGGCTAAAGCAAGCACCCCATGCTTGGTACACTAGGATAGATAACTACTTCACTGGGTTGGGCTTGACGAAGAGGGAAGCATATGTGAACTTGTATCACATAGTGGTGGAAGGTAAGTTGTTGATCATTGTACTTTATGCATGTGATCTTATACTAACAGGTGATGAGAATTTCATCAAACATTGCAAGAAGTACCTTGTAAGAGAGTTTGAGATGAAGGACATGTGGTTTATGCATTACTTTCTTAGCATGGAGATATGATAGGGAGATGGGGAGTTGTTTGTATCTCAGGGAAAGTATGCCAACAAGATACTCAAGAGATTCCACATGGAGAGCAATAAACCCATGGAGACTCCTCTAGCTGGTAACTAGAGGAAGGAAGATGCTACTTCAAGGGAAGTAGTGGAAGCTACTGTTTACAGGCAGCTTGTGGGTTCACTCATGTACTTGGTGAACACAAGATCAAATATGTGCTATGTAGTTAACTAGCTTAGTAAAATGATGGTTAGACCTACCAAGCTATATTGGAAGGAAAAAAAGCATGTATTGAGATACCTCAGAGGCACTTCTTAAACTGGGTTATGGTACAAATGGACAGAGTGAGTGAAGCTTCAAGGATTTAGCAATGAAAATTGGGCAGGGAGTGCATCCGACAGGAAGAGAACACCATGAGGGATCTTCAATATTGGGTCAGTGGAAGTTTCTTGGCAGAGTAGGGAACAAAGATCAGTTGCATTTAGTTTGGCAAAGGCAGAGTACATGGATGCAAGTTAGGAAACATGTGAGGCTATCTAGATGAGGAAGATCTTGGTTGGTTTTTTTGGTCAGAAGATGGATTCGATAGTGATTTATTGTGATAATCAAATTTGTATCAAACTCTATGAAAATATAGTCTTTCATGATCGGTCAAAGCATATTGATATCCAGTATCATCATCTCAGAGATTGTGTATGAGGTAGATCATGTTGTTAGATTACATTCCCATGGAGGAGAAAGATGTTGACATCTTGACAAAGGCATTGTCAAGATGTAAATTTGAGTCTCATAGAGATAGGATCGGGGTAGTTCATAATTCCTTTCTTGTTGAGAGGAAGTTTTGAGAAATGGCAACAAGAAATTCCAGTTTAATTTGTCCTTGAATTAAACTATGAATTAAATATCAATTCTATTCTCATAGCAACTTAAAATAGTTAAATTAATTTTATTAAACTTACTTAACTTAGGAAATTCGAGTTGGAAGACTCTTGGAAGTCATGTATATGTTCTCCCTTCTTTGTAGGAGTCTAGTGTGAGTTAATTATGAGTTGTAAAATAGAAGACTCAATTTCAAGAGTCAGTTCAGTTAAATTAGTTCTCAAACTAATCGAGAGAACTAATAGTGAGTTAATAGTCAGTGGTGACACTAATGAAGTCCACCAATGCTACCCTAGTTAATTGAATATTTACTGATCAGAAACTCATGCATGACAATTATGAGAAAGACCTAGTTGAGACTAGAGTGCAGGGACAATGTACTATTTGTTTTAGATTTTTTGAGTTGCAGTGATAGTGCATGAAATCAGGAACTGATCCTTGAGGGATTGTGCTATTTTTAGAGGATTTATTTCCCTTTAAATACAAGATATCCTTCATAGGAATTACACATTGCAATAGAGACTTGAACTGATCCTTGAGGGATTGTGCTATTTTTAGAGGATTTATTTCCCTTTAAATACAAGATATCCTTCATAGGAATTACACATTGCAATAGAGACTTGAACTGATCCTTGAGGGATTGTGCTATTTTTAGAGGATTTATTTCCCTTTAAATACAAGATATCCTTCATAGGAATTACACATTGCAATAGAGACTTG
>APFE030991294.1:53546-65005 GCA_000404065.3 Pinus taeda | reverse complement strand
TATAGGGAGGGATGAAGAGATATATATATGGAGAGAGAAATGTTAGAGAGAGAGAGGGAAGGGGAAGAGAGAGAGGGAGGGGAAAGAGAGGGAGTGAGAGAGAGACAGATAGAGAATGAGAGACAATGGGAGATAAAGATATAGATGGAGGAGGTGGAGATGTGCTTACTCTGAAATCCATGCACACTATTAATCTAATTACTTTGAAATTAATATACATCATACATCATGTTGCATCAAATCAAAAATTAACATCTACACTAAAATCAATGTATGTAGTGCAAACAATCAAATAGGATTATAGATCAAAATCTATATTGAAATCAATGCATCCACTGCAAGAAATCAGATAGGATTAGAAATCAATATCTACACCGAAACTAATGCATCTAATGCAAGCAATCAAATATGAGTAGAAATCAACATCTACATTGAAATCAATGCATCTAGTGTAAGGTATCAAATATTATTTGAAATCGACATCTACATTGAAATCAATGCATCTAGTGTAAACGATTAAATAAGATTAGAAATCAATATCTACACTAAAAGCATTGCATCCTATGCAAGCAATCAAATAGGAGTAGAAATCAATATCTACACTAAAACTAATGCATTTAATGCAAGAAATTAAATATGAGTAGAAATCAACATCTACGCTGAAATTAATGTATCTAGTGTAAGGTATTAAATATGATTAGAAACCGACATCTACTCTGAAATCAATGCATCTTGTGTAAGCAATCAAATAGGATTAGAACTCAATATCTACATTGAAACCAATGAATCCTGTGCAATCAAGAAACTAGGAGTAGAAATCAACATCGACAATGAAATCAATGCATCTACTGTAAGGCATTAAATAGAATTATAAATCAACATCTGCATTGAAATAGTGCATGTGATCAAATAGGATTAGAAATCAATACATCTGTTTGAGTGAAAATCTAAAATGTTCATGACTTGCTAGATCTAACTTCTATGTTTGTATTTGTCTATGTGAGACTCTTTCTTCTTCCCTCTCTCTCTACCTTCCATTTTGTGTCTATAAACCTTCCCCTCTCCTACTCTCCCTTCCCCTCCCTCTCTCCCTCATCTCACTTTATCTACCTCTGCCTAAGTTTCTCTATCTCTCTTCTTCGCTCTCTCCCTTTGCCATCTATATTTATACCTCCCTCCATCTCTCCTTATTTGTATCTCTAACTCAACCCCCTAAACTTTATGTCGCGCTCTCTCACTCTCTCTCCACATATCTATCTATCTAAATATTTATCTCTCCCTCTTCCTCTCTCTCTCTCTCTCTCTCTCTCTCTCTCTCTCTCTCTCACTCTTGATAGATCCAAAGTTAAGATGGATATAGGTTGGTTTCATTCATGTGCAGTCATACAAAATTTGTTGAACATCTAATTATTTTGACCATTTTAAATATGCTAAATATTTCTAAGATTAATTTGGTTAATTTAATTTCAAATTTTCTAAGCTACCTCAGTTTTTTGAGATGAGAGAGGTTGTTAGTAACTTGAATGATGAAAAATGATGAAATAAAAAATTTTGAGTTAAAAGTGTTGATGTAACAATTTTGATAGATGGAAAATGTGGATACTAAGAATATAGACAATTACAAACAATCTTCATTGCAATCAATCTGAAACTATTTCTTCTATTGTTCCTATTGCGACACCTATTATTTTTTCCATTTTCTCATATCGATCATATGAAAAGAGTAGTTAGAATCATAGACCATTCAAATATTTAACTCGAGCTACTATATTAAACAACATAACTTGTCTATGTTTCTCTCCAATGTTAATAGTACCTTTCTCCAAAGTCAAGCATTGTGACTTATGGAGTGTTAAACCCCAAATAATTTTCAATGGTAGTTAGTTTCTATTATTGCATTTGAATGCAAAGTAATTAACAATGTTAAATCATGGAAAATGGGAATAATAATAATGTACCCAATTATAAATAGTTTATAGTTTCAAGAATCAAACATTTGGTGTAAGGAAATTTTTTATATAAGATGAAAGTGTAAGTATTGTATTTATGGTTGAATAATTTTTATGTGCTTACATTGAGAGAGAGCGTGTGTGTTTCGGGGTGAGAAGGAGAGGAAGGGGATAGAGATATAAAGAGGGGGAGAGGGAGGGGGGGAAAGAGAGACAAAGAGGAGAGAAGAGAGGAAGAGATATATAATAGAGAGAGACAATACACAGACACACAATATATATATAATATATAATATATATATATATAGAAATAATATATATATATTGTGTGTGTGTGTGTGTATGTGTGTATGTTTAGGGGTTGAGATAGAATGAGATACAATGGGAGATAGATATATAAATGGAGGAGGTAGATATGTGCTTAGACTGAAATCAATGCACATTATTAATTTAATTACTTTGAAATTAATGTACATCATACATCATGCTGAATCAAATCTTGAATCAACATCTACACTAAAATCAATGCATCTAGTGCAAACAATCAAAGAGGATTAGAAATCAACATCTATACTGAAATCAATGCATCTAGTGCAAGAAATCAAATAGGATTTGAAATCAATATCTACACTGAAACGAATGCATCTAATGCAAGCAATCAAATATGAGTGGAAATCAACATCTACATTGAAATAAATGCATCTAGTGTGAGGTATTAAATATGATTAGAAATTGACACTACACTAAAATCAATACATCTAGTGCAAGTGATTAAATAGGATTAGAAATCAATATCTATACCGAAACCAGTGCATCATGTGCAAGAAATAAAATAGGAGTAGAAATCAATATATACGTTGAAACCAATGCATCTAATGCAAGAAATCAAATATGAGTAAAAATCAACGTCTACGCTGAAATCAATGCATCTACTGTAAGGTACTAAATATAATTAGTAATCGACATCTACATTGAAATCAATGCATCTAGTGCAAGTGATCAAATAGGATTAGAAATCAATATCTACATTAAAACCAATGCATCATGTGCAAGCAATCAACTAGGAGTAGATATCAACATCGACAATGAAATCAGTGCATCTAGTGTAAGGTGTAAAATATAATTATAAATCAACATCTACATTGGAATCAATGCATATAGTGCATGTGATCAAATAGGATTAGAAATCAACAACTACATTGAAATCAATACATATATTTTAGTGAAAATCTAAAATATTCATGAATTTCTAGATCCAACTTCTATGTTGGTATTTGTCTTTGTGGGACTCTTTCTTCTTTCCTCTCTCTCTACCTTCCATTTTGTGTCTATCAAACTCCCCCTCTCCTTTTGTCTCTTCCCCTCCCTCTCTCCGTCGTCTCACTCTATCTTCCTCTCCCTAATTTTCTCTATCTTTCTCTTTATTCCTCTCTCCCCCCGCCATATATATTTATCTCTCCTCCTTATTTGTCTCTCTATATCAACCCCCTACACATATGTCACACTCTCTCCCTCTCTCCCCATATCTATCTATCTATGAATCTTTCTCTCCCTCTTCCTTTCCTTCTCTATCTTCCCTTTTTTCTCTCTCTCTCTCTCTCCACTATCTATATCTCTCTCTCCCATATATCCGTCTTCTTCCCACCCTTTCTTTGTCTCTCTCTTCTACTGCCTCCCCCACCCCATTTATATCTTTATCTCCCATTGTCTCTCTTTCTCACCCCCAAAACATACTCTCGCTCTCTCTCTCTCTCTCCCGCTTTCCACTCCCTCTCCATCTTTCTCTCTCTATGTATTTCTTCCCCTTCCAACTCCATCTATTACTCCCTCTCTCTCTCTCCTCTCTCTTTTTCCTTCATCTCTCCCCCTTCTCTCCCACCTCCCTTTGTCTCTACCCCTATAATACAAACACTCTCTCTCCACCCTCCAACTCCGTAACAGTCTCCTTCCCTCTCTCCTTCTCTCTCTTCCCTTCTCTCCCTCGTCCATAACCATGTCTCCTTATCTCTCTCTTCCCCTTCTTTCTCTATCTTTATCCTCTCCTTTTCTCTCTCTTCTCTCATCTCCTCTCTCCCTCATTGCATCTTCATATCTCCCTTGTCACTCTCTATCCTTCCCCTTCCAAATACATCTCTCTCCCTTCATCTCTCCGCCTTCTATCTCTATTCCTTTCTCTCTCTCACTATGTCTCTCACCTCTATGTCTCTCTCCCACACTCTATTCCCCCTTCGATCTCACTTTCTTTCTTAAATATGATCCCATTGTAGTGTATTTGAGAAAGCATATGAATTAATAAAAAACATAATTTGTTGTAAAATATTAAACCTATATTTTGGATCAATCATGTTAAAGAAAATATAGTAATAAAAAGATTAAGAGAATCACTCACTATCGTTCCTCTATCATCACTTTGCTTTCTCACTTCGCCTGGATCCTTGGTTAAGATGCATCTATCCTAGTTCATTATAATATTAATATATTATATAAATTTCATATATGTGTATATAAGATCATTCTCATTTTTAAATTTATTAGAACCTCCATTTAATATCTATGTAAATATTGTTAGTAGTCATGAGGATGGAGTGCTAAATCCCAAAAAAAATTCAATGGTAGTTATTTTCTATTACTGTGTTTGAATTCAAAGTAATTAACAATGTTGAATGGTGGAAAATGGGAATAATAGGAATGTACCCAACTATAAATAGTTTATAGTTTCAAGAAGAAAACATTTGGCTAAGAAAACATTTTATTTAGGATGAAAATTCAAGTACTGTATTTATAGTTGAATGATTTTTATGTGCTTGTATTTATGGTTGAATGATTTTTATGTGCTTACATTGAGAGAGAACGAGTGTGTTTTGGGGGTGAGAAGGAGAGACAAGGGGAGATAGAGATATAGATGGGCGGAGGAGAGGGAAGAAGAGAGGAAAATACAAGGAGGGAGGAACAGATATGTATAACCAGAGAGAAATGTTAGAGAGAGAGAGAAGAGGAAGAGAGAGAGAGGGAGGGGAAAGCGAGGGAGACAAAGAGATATAGATAGATATAGAGAGGGAGTGGGTATGTGTAGGGGATGAGATACATAGATAGAGAAGGAGAGAAATTGGGAGATAGAGATATAGATGGAGGAGGTAGAGATGTGCTTACACTGAAATAAATGCACACTATTAATCTAATTACTTTTAAATTAATGTACATCATACATCTTATTGCATTAAATAAAAAATAAACATCTACACTAAAGTCAATGCATCTAGTGCAAACAATAAAATAGGATTAGAAATCAACATCTATACTGAAATCAATGCATCTAGTGCAAGAAATCAAATAGGATTAGAAATCAATATCTACACTGAAACCCATGCATCTAGTGCAAGCAATCAAATATGAGTAGAAATCAATGTCTATGTTGAAATCAATGCATCTAGTGTAAGGTTCTAAATATTATTAGAAATCGACATCTAGACTGAAATCAATGTATCTAGCACAAGCGATTAAATAATTAGAAATCAATATCTAGACTGAAACGAATGCATCCTCTAAAAGAAATAAAATAGCAGTAGAAATCAATATCTACACAGAAACCAATGCATGTAATGTAAGAAATCAAATATAAGTAGAAATCAACATCCATGCTAAAATCAATGCATCTAGTGTAAGGTAGTGAATATGCTTAGAAATCGACCTCTACACTGAAATCAATCCGTCTAGTGCAAGCGATCAAATAGGATTAGAAATCAATATCTACATTGAACCAATGCATCCTGTGCAAGCAATCAAATAGGAGTAGAAATCAACATGGACAATGAAATAAATATATCTAGTGTAATGTATTAAATATAATTTTAAATTGACATCTACATTGAAATCAATGCATATAGAGCATGCGATCAAATAGGTTTAGAAATCAACAACTACATTGAAATCAATACATCTATTTTAGTGAAAATCTAAAATATTCATGGCATTCTAGATCTAATTTCTATGTTTGTATTTGTCTCTGTGAGACTCTTTCTTCTTGCCTCTCTCTCTACCTTCCTTTCTATGTCTATCTACCTTCTTCTCTCCTTCACTCTCAGCCCCTCACTCTCTCCCTTGTCTCACTCTATCTACCTCTCCATAGTTTTCTCTATCTTTCTCTTCTTTCATCTCTCTCCCTCTCATATATATTTATACCTCCCTCCATCTCTCCCTATTTGTCTCTCTATCTCAACACCCTAAACATATGTCACGCTCTCCCTATCTCCCCATATCTATCGATCTATCTCTCCCTCCTTCTTTCCCTCTCTATCTCTTCCCCTTCTCTCTCTTTCTCTCTACCCCTCCATCTATATCTCTATCTCCGAGCTAGCCCTCTTCCTCGCTCCCCCTCTTTTCCTCTCTTTTCTACCCTCTCCCCCACCCCATCTATATCTCTATATCCCATTTTCTCTCCTTCTCACCCCCAAAACATACACACTCTCTCTCTCTCTCTCTCTCTCTCTCTCTCTCTCTCTCTCTCTCTCTCTCTCGGAATATCTACCTTGCTACTCCCTCTCCACCTTTCTCTCTGTATTTCTTTCTTTTGCTTTCGCTTCCATCTCTTTCTCCCCTCTTTCTCTCTCCTTTCTCTCAAGTCCTCTTTCTTTTTCCTTTCTCTCTCTCCACTTCTCCCCCACCTCCCTCTCTCTCTGCCCCATCATACACACACACTCTCTCCACCCTCCAGCTCTGTTACAATCTCCCTCCCTCTCTCCTTCTCTGTCTGCCGCTCTCTCCCCCCTCCATATCTATGTCTCCCTGTCTCTTTCTTCTCCTTCTTTCCCTCTCTTTATCCTCTTCTTTTCTCTCTCTTCCCTCGTCTCTTCTCTCCCTCATTCTAACTTCATCTCTCCCTTGTCACTCCCTCTCTTTCCCCCTCCAAATCCATCTCTCTCCCTCCTCTCTCTCTTCCTTTCTCTCTCTCATTGTGTCTCTCACCTCTATGTATCTCTCCCACACTCTATTCCCCCTTCCATCTCACTCTCTTTCTCAAATATTATCCCATTTATTTTATTTAAGAAAGTATCTAAATTAATAAAAAACATAATTGGTTGTAAAAATTAAAGAAAATACAATAATAATAAAATTAAAATAATCATGCACTATCTTTCATCTATCATTGTTAATCACATTTCTTTCTCACTTTGCTTGGATCCTTGGTTAGGATATAGCTATCCTAGTTCATTATAATATTATTTGTATTATATAAATTTCACATATGTATATATAATAGTCTTCTCATTTTTTTATTTATTAAAACTTCCATTCAATCTCAATGAAAATACTTTTCTTAGTAGTGAGGATCTAGGGTTTAGTTATACCCCAAAATTAATTATAACCTTTTTTCTCTTAGATTTAATTAAAAATGTTATTAAATTAAATTAAAATAAAATATTTGTAAAATATTTTATTGTTTTTTGGCATTTGGTATTGATAAAAGATGGTATTGACCCATGGTATTGTAACAATTAAAAGCCTAGATCCATAACATAATAATCAAAATTCTAGATGGCCAATGGTATTGATAAACCATGGTACTATCCCATGGTATTATAATTTTCTTCCCTCCTCTCCCTCTTTATCTTTCTCTTGTGGGTATGGGCCCATGGTATTGTAAAAAAACCTACTTAGAGGTTAATAATATCCATGGTTAGTATCCATTATTAGAACTCTTTTCATGTTGTAAATATTAAGTTTTTATCGGCTTATGAATTAAATTTATATATGGAACACATCTATATTAATTGTTACAAATATGTTGTATGATAAAATATAATATTAATATATATTATATGTTACCCAATATTTATAACCACCCCCACCTAATAAACAGTGGCCAGATGTGGGGAGAAATACAAATTAAAATGTAATATTATTAATTTTTACCTAATATTTTATGTCACACCCACCCTAAATATTACATTCTACAGAATATTTCCCCTCACTCCTACTAATTTTATTGAGCGCCTTCCATTATATTGAGTTTATATTCATATAGTCGTGAACCAGAAATTTACCTTATTATTATGATTATTATTATTACAGTATTACAAAAATCACACAATCGAAAACTTGAATGCCACGAAATATAAATTAACTGGGTTATTATTATTACAGAAATCACACAACATTGAACCTAAAAAATCATTTGAATCATCGCCTTCCTTTACCTAATTTTCTTTGTTATTCGATGAATAAGTTAGTTGACCTCTTTTTAAATTGTATATATATCATTTTCAAAATTGAGTTTGATAATATTAGTGGACACATATTTTTACTTAATTAATTTTTTTAATGTAACGCTATGAATATCTTCAACATATACAATATATATTAGCCGACACATATTTTTTTTAATATTTTTTATGTAACATTAGATTTCGGATTTGAGACCTCTGTGGTGTAACATTTTTGATTCAGTCAATTATCGATGCCAGGGCCGCTCTGAAGAGTAGCAAGGAAGGTGAAACCGCGGTCAAACGTCAAAACAAAAAACTGTCCGACTTACTAACTCATAATGATAAAAAACTGCACAATTATTCAAATAGCACTGGTGTATCAGGAAGAAGGTTTGTTGATGGACAGCATTCGGATAATCTCGACAGTCCGGAACTTGACCTTAACTCTAGAATGAAGAATTCTCATATAATTAAAAACTGTCTCAATGTTAATGAAGAAAGCCCCAGGTATGTTGCTGTCAGAGGTAAGGTGAATGAATCGGCCTCCTGCGCTACGCGATCCCTTGCACAGAACGCGGTGAATGTATCGGCCTCTTACGCTGCCCCAACTCATGCCCAGACCCCATCACATGCTCAAAACTAGGTTAACCAATGTGCGGTGAACAATCCGGAACTGGACCATGGCACTACGCTGGAATACACGCTGCAAAACAATATTAGGGTTAATTCGAACATTCCCATGTCTGTTGATGCAAGCGGTGGAGCTTCCGCGTTAAGTGATACGGCCTTCCAGCTACATTCTGAAGACCCAGTTATAAATTCGCAGGTCTACTCGATCGATCAATACTCTGCCCCTTCCGTTCACCCTGTGGGAACTTGCGCAGAACAGATCAGCGGCCGTTCAGTTTCACCAGCACACCAAAGAACAGTTGCAGAAGACCCGGTCATGAACTCTCAGTTCCTCTCGATCTATCATAACGCCACCCCTTCCGTTCACACTTCGGAAACTTGCGGAGAGCAGATCAACTGTTGTTTCGTTCCACCATCGCAACCTGTGGTAATTTATGGAGAGCAGAACAGTCCCATGTCCGTTCCACCACAGTCCCCGGTCATTGATTCTCAGTTCCACTCGATTCATCATAACGCCACCCCTTCCGTTCACCCTTCGGAAACTAGCGGAGAGCAGATCAGCTGCTGTTTCGTTCGAGAGCATAACATTCCCCGGTCCGTTCCACCAACGCAACCTTTGGCAATTTGTGGTGAGTAGAACAGTTCCCGGTCCTTTCCACCAGTGCGACCTTTGGTAATTTGTGGAGAGCAGAGCAGTCCCCGGTCCAGTTCACCAACCCACCCTGTGCAAATATGTGTTGATCCAGCTTATAAAAACTTGGTTTCCGCCGAACAGATGAGCTCCCACACGGAGGATGGAGCGCCCTTTCAATTAGTCAAGGCTTCAGAATGAAAATCAAAAAGGAAGGTGGTAAATTTATCTTCCCAAAGTTTAGAGCCTGAGGTCATTAGTGTTCTCAGAAAAGGCCTTGGATTTGCTGTTGCCCCGAAAAACCTACCTGTTGAAAAATTGATTTGCAATATTGAAAATGGTATTAGCAATCTCACTCTGGAGGATAAGGAAGAATTAAGGCAAGAATGCTCCCTTATTATGAGGAAGGCTAGGGTTCCCAGGAGTAATTTGAGTAAAGCAGAGCAAAGAGCTTTTAAGTCCCTGCGCAACAATGAAAAAATTGTGGTTCTCAAGGCGGATAAAGGAGGAGCAGCAGTGATCCTAGATAAAGAGGATTATATTTGCAAAATGAACGATCACCTAAATTGTGGGAGTTATAAGAAGCTAAACAAGAATCCGATCCCCAAAATTATGAAAGAAGTGAAAAAGGCCATCCTGGATTCCAACCTTGATGACAAATTAAAAAAGAAATTAATGCCCTCCAATGAATGCATACCTAGGATTTATGGGCTACCAAAGATCCACAAAGAAGGTGCCCCTCTGAGACCAATTGTCAATACAATTGGTTCCCCAACATATGAGCTCGCGAAATATGTTGCAAGAATCCTCAAGCCCCTGGTCGGAAACACTGATTCCTTCATCAAGGACTCCCATGACTTTGTAAAGCTTATTAAGAATGAGAAGTTAGACCCGGAAGACCTTTTGGTTAGCTTTGACGCCGTGTCCCTATTTACCAAGATTCCTCTTGAAGAAGCCATTCAAGTCATTAAAGAGGTTACTGATCCAGGGACTGCAAGACTGGCCGAAATTTGCTTGCGATCAACAGTTTTCACCTTCCAAGGAGCATATTATGAACAAACAACTGGAGTGGCAATGGGATCCCCCCTTTCACCAATCGTGGCCAACCTATTTATGGAATATTTTGAGAAGAAGGCCCTAAACTCTTACCCCTTGAAACCAGCGTGGTGGAAACGATTTGTTGATGATACTAACATAAAATGGACTCATGGGAAAGCTGAGCTTGAAAAATTCTTTATTCACCTAAACTCCATTTCCTCAGATATAAAATTCACTATGGAGCTTGAAGAAAACATGAGCATACCTTTTTTAGACATCCTCATTATGAGAAGAGATGATGGCTCCATTGGGCACAGAGTTTACAGAAAGCCTACCCATACTGAGAATTACCTCCATGCTGACTCCCACCATCATCCAACGCAGAAACTTGGTGTTCTAAACACTCTTGCTATCAGAGCACTTAGAATTTCTGATGCTGATCATCTGGATGAAGAAAAGAAGCATCTAGTCTTAACCTTTAAAGGTTTAGGCTACAAAGAAAATGAGATTAGAAGAGCAATTCAGAAAGCCGAGAAAAGATTATTATCTCATGAACATAAAACCAGAGATCAACCTGAAGATGGTAGGGTCTTTCTTCCTTACATTCATGGAGTTACAGATAAGATGGCGAAGGTCCTAAGAAGAAAGAACATAAGCACTCAGTTCTCAGCTCCTGGGACAATCAGACAAAGTATGAGATCAGTTAAAGATAACATAGATAAAAATCAACTTAAAGGGGTCTATAAAATCGATTGCTCATGTGGAAAGAGCTACATTGGTGAAACCGGTCGTTCTCTACAAACCAGACTCAAAGAACATGGGGCTGATATCAAAAATGAAAGGTCTCGTTCCTCCGCCCTTGCAGAACACTCGTTGAAAACCAAGCACCATGTCTTACTGGAGAGCGCCTCCATTATCGCCAGGGAGGAGAAGCAGCATAAGCGTAAGATCAGAGAAGCCCTGGAGATTATCAAACACCCGCACAATCTTAACAGAGACAACGGTATG
>APFE030991294.1:25373-52970 GCA_000404065.3 Pinus taeda | reverse complement strand
TTAAAATTTAATTTAGAGGCAGCCGACTTCTCAGAAATGAGAGTCGACCTTCCTCTTTGCTTTCCTCATCTCTATTTATTCCCTAATCAGCTGCTCTTTTTCTATCAAGCTTCAAGTTGCCCTGATGATGGATCCCAGTTGGGATTCGAAACGTTGGCAGAAAAATCTTATTACTGTGGAATCTCCGATGACTGAATCAAAAACATTAGATTTTTTTAAATATTTTATATTGTAACATTATGTTACAAGATCTCCCTCATATATTTGGTTGTAGAGCACCTCTTGGCGCAATAAATATTTTAAAACCTAAACTAAATATGGTTGACCATGGTTGACCATTATTGATTTCCATATTGAGCTAATCCTTGTCACAATCCGAAGTTCGACCATGGTTGACCATACTTGACTAGGATTGATTTTCATATGAAGACAATCATTGTCACAATGAGACATTGGACCATGATTGGTGAGACAATGTTTGCCACAATTCAACATTCCACCATGGTTGAACATGGTTCGCTATGAGTAACCATAGTGTTCCATGATTGATATTATAAACCTAAGAGAATAATAAACCCAAGGGATTGATATTATAAACCAAAGGGAATATTGATATTAGGAGATTAATACTAAAACCCCAAGAAATTATGAACCCAAGGGAATGATATTAAACCTAAGGGACTAATATTATAAATCCATGGTATATAAACCATAAGATAAATATTATAAACACTAATATAAAAATGGTTGACAATGATTTTTTTTCATATTAAGGAAATCCTTGTCAGAATTCGACATTGGACCATCGTTGACCATGCTTAAGCATGATTGGTTTCCACATCAAGAGAGTCTTTGTCATAATGTGATGTTAAAACATTGTTGACCACCGTTGACCATGGATGACCATGTTTGATTTTATAAAACATGGTTGACAAAGGTTGATCATGATTGGCCATTTTTTACCATGGTTGACCATGATTATCATATTGAGACAATATTTGTCACAGGGCGATGTTTAACCATGGTTGACCATGAACCTAAGGGAACAATATTAAACCCTACGAATATGAACCCTTCGATTAATAAACCCAAGAGATTGACATTATAAACTCAAGGGAATAATAAGCCCAAGTTATAAAAATTATATATCAAATGTACATAAACCTTAAGATAAATATTATAAACCCTAAAATAAACATGCTTGGCTATGGTTGACAATGATTAATGTGCATATTTAGAAACCTTCTCACAATGTGACATTGGACTATAATTCACTATGCTTGACCAAGATTGATTTTCATATCGAGAAAATCTTTGTCACAATACAACATTGAACCATCGATGACCATGGTTGATTTTCATATTGAAACAATTTTTGTCACAATGCAACATTTGACGATGGTTGAACTTGGTTGAACATGGTTGGCTATGATTTAGCATGGTTTACCATGCTTAAACAGGGTTGATATACATTCTTTTTTTTAACCATATAGATATCAAAATATTTATTTTACAATACAATCTTATTAAAAAATAAAGTAAAAATGGGTTAAATTATATATATATATATATATATATATATTATTATAGTTTGGATCTTTTTAATCTCGATATACCAAGTTTTATGAGAGATTTAGATATCTTTTCATTCTAAAAGAGGATTGGACCTCAACAGATATGAGGCTTGTTGACCTTGAATAAATTCAAAGTTAAAATTAATGTAGGATGGTTTAATTATTATTTAATTATAACTATAACTATAATTATTTATTTTATTTCTTATTTTTATTTTTATGTAATATGAAAAAGTCGAAATGTTTAACATGATAAGACATTACAACATCTCTTCCATACTGGTCCTAATATTCATTGATATATTCTCCTCCTCTCGATATATGTAAACATGATATGGGGTCTCTATATTACACAGGCTCTATATTAGTTGGAAACATGCTTACATTAATATATAGCTATGACTCATTTTTTGAGTGGATTGTCTTGTTGAGATATTTTCTCAACAATAATCTCTCAGTTTAGAAATTGTTGGATCTCATAGAGACCTATTTATGTGACATGTATTTGGTATTTGTGATTAAATACTATGAAATTTTTTGAGCAATTTTTGCACCATGTGTAATTATAAAAATTACTTTATGGTATCAAAACTTATATGGGCTTGGCTTCTATTGTAGCTCCTAAGGACAACCCTTGAGTTGAGGAGAGACCAATTCCTATGACATCTTAGAGAGTGTTAATAGGATCTACTACAATTGTACACTTACACTCAACATTGAACATATTTTAAGTAGAATTGATTCAAAATCTCTTTCAAGAGGGTAGGTTACCATTTATATCAAAATAGACTCATAGAAGACTTAGATATTAATTTTTGGTGGCTAACTTCTAGAAGCCTAGAGTTCATTAGTCAATGTAACAAGTGTGAAAGAAGAATAGGTAGAGTACAAATCAAATATACAGGGCTAAACATAGAATCCCATGCATCATACATCGGTAAGAAATTAAGGAATGAAAATTTGAATTATTTTTCAGATTACATGGACTGCACATTAAGAATGTTAAATTGCATTACTCATAGGAATCTCAGACAAATTTCAGACATATATGAATCCATGATTTTATAAGACTACATTCAGCAGCTACTATCACATGTTATCTAAGAAGAAAGCATAGATAAATGGAACAAAGACATAAGAGAATACATACTACATCCATATGGATGAATAATCACCAAAACTATTTATTAATCATGAGATAGATCATTTTCGATTTCCCCATTAATACTTCTAGCACCTCTTTCAAAGAAAATTTTGAACCCTTCAAAATGTATCATAAGCTATTTTTTATAGGGTCTCAGGACAAGTACCCCTTACAAAATATTCCTTCTTGAATTCTCAATAATTCATCAAAACATAATGAGCATGCTACTTGCACCACATCACTGAAAAACCCTAACTAACTCGAGTTCATTTCTTGAAATAAAATATTTACAGAAAACATAATATAGTAAAGTGTCATGATTGACACGATCAGAAGAATATCCATTCACAGTAGACTGGCTCTAAATGAAGGGTTGTTAGATTGACAATCTAGAGTTCTGGAGGGTTAATGAACTAGTCACATCTCTGCCACAATACTAGAAAAAGTATAGGAGAACGAAAAAAAATATGATAGGTGAACTTAAGGCGAATGAGCCCTACATAATTTGTATTGGAGTGAAACAAGGTCTTGACTAACCCTAGGATTCAGAAATATCTCCTTAAATAGTTCAACACTCTCCTTCCCTTTAAGGAGTAGGTATTCTTGTTTGAGGAATCGAATCTACTCTTAGCCTATCCCAACATTTGATTGTACTTTTCCCATAGTATTAATCCCACTACGAGGTCCCAACAACTAGCAGTCCTGCTTAGACCCTATGCTCCAAATTTGAATGAAAAGTAGGTACATGCTTCAACACTTTCTCTGGAAATTCCTTACCTTTGGCTATGGCATAACCTTTATAGAAAATTTTGTAGACCTGCATGATTGCAGTCACTTGATCTACCACATCTATGGATCTCAAATCACAAAGTGGTTTTTCAATGACATATTGGATAAATATTTTAGTTGTCTTAACATTCTTCTTACCCTCCTCCTTGGTAGATAAGATGAAGAACTCATAATCCTTGATTACAACTTTTTCTCTACCATCAGAATTATATACTCTCATTTTTTCTTCATATATGTTATCACTTCATCCCTTATTAACTACTCAGCTTAGAGGAGAGACATGTTTCCTTTCAGTTTAGTGATTTCTTTATTTTCTTCCTATTGATTTTGATTGGTCAGTTCTGCTTTTTTCGTGGAAGTCTCCAATTGTTTATCCTTTTCTTGCAGGGAATTCTTGGCATTATCTAAGTCAACCTGTACCTTCTTTATTTCTCCTTCAGAGAGTTGTAGCTCAATGAGCTTTTTAGTGAGCTTCTCAATGGGATTATGAGGATTCTTTTGGACGACCACTACACACATGTGGGAGTCAATTTTCTATTAGAGGTCTGCTACCTATTTCTTGAGGGCCACCACTTTGTTATTTCAGTCTATTAACTCCTAAGCTAGAATTCAATTTTCTTCCTCCACGTATGCTAATTCTTTGGACTGCACATGTTCACTAACAAGCATCTTCAACTTATGCCTCAATTCTTGTATCTAATCCTCTACCCTCTTGATAAGTTTTTCTAAGGAATATTTGTCTTCTAGATTCACTCCCATCATCATAATTAGTTCCTTAAAATTATCATTTTCCATATGTAGGGCTCTAGAGTTACTCTCTCCCATTTTAGCTTCATTACAACCTTCTTAAGCAGCTTTTCAACTTTTCCAATGGTCATGACAACCATGCTTATTTCACTATTCAACATTTCTCCTACCTCCCTATGAAATTTGATTTTGTTAGGCAGAGGAACACTTGTCAGGTCCAAAGACATGTCCAAAGGCTTAAACTGTTAGACTGATCATAGCGAGTATGGGAAGGGGTAAAGTGGACTCAGGATAGAGTCAAATTTGATCAGCTTAAATAGTGATGGTTTTGGGGAGCATGGTATTATGCACCCATGGTTTTCTGACTGTGGCATTGCATGTAATGGAGCCTATAAAAGGATGGGAATAATTCAATGTAATGTAGGCCTAGAGGTGAGCAGTGAAGTATCACTTGGCCATCTTGGCTAGGATTTTGGCCAAGGATAATGAGATCTCACTGGGTTGGGATTTTCCCCAGATTTTGGGTTTTCCTTGTTAAATATTGTGTGTATTGTTTATGTGAATACATGTTGCTGGTTATTTTTATTTTTTCCTCTCAATAATCATTTATGTTCTCTGATATATTACTTAACAATTGGTATCAGATACATTGCTAAGGGTTTGGGCTTCGGATGTACGCCTTTGCAATGAAGGATTTATTTTGGCCCAATGGATACAAAGATCAACATAGAAGTTGGTTACTATTTCTCATGAGATCACCATTGAAAATGGTTAAAGGGATAATCACATTCATATTTGTTATGGGTCTTGATTAATCATGATGGTTAGAGAATGTTGGTGTTACATTGTCGTGGTCAAGGCCTGTGATACTAATTGCTCTACACATTGTCAAAGCAAGTGGTGGATGGAGACATGTGAGCATTGCAAAAAGTCTAGGATGTGTGATTGTGGATGCATGTTGTTGGATGTTAGAATGAAGCATTGATCGCTGTGGCATAATTATAAATGCTATTTTCAGGTTGGCAGTCAAAAGCCTATGAGCCTTGAAAAACAAACATTGATTTCTCTACACTACCTAAAAAACAATCTCTTTAGGATTTGATCATAAGAGAGGTCTCCATGGTGAGTAACGCACAAGAATTTATGACACGATCTGCATAAGTAGCACAATAGTAGGTATGATATTTCTCATGTGTCACCTCTATCAAGATGGATCTTATCAATTATCATGGGGTCTACACTATGAGTTAGAGTAGTGTGCCTTAGGACTGTCGCTGTCAAATATTTGAACTGCAGGGAACTGTGGAGTGACTAAGGTCTGTAGAATTCCTTGAATTGTGGCTTGCATGATGGTGTAATATAAGCCACTAGAGGGATAACTAAGCTACCCTTCAGATCTCGTTACTAGGACATGATCACATGATCGAGACAATTTTTTTTTTCTGGGAGAATGGTGGATGAAAGGGAAGCGGGTTGTCTCATTAGCAACAAATCCTTCACGATTAGTGGCACTGTTTAGTATTCCCACCGATGGGAATCTAGCATCAAGAAGAATATTATTGCATCTTGTACATGGTTGAAGTTGGCGCCCTGAAGTAGAGGTGTCGATGCCCTAAAGTGGAGGTACCTATAGTAGGTGGACTCGCTGCAGATAGGGGATGATGCCTTGATATATAATGGTGCCAACAAGAGGTTGCAAATAGCACTTCATTGAAATGAGAGAAATTTTTAAGCTATTGATAAGTGTGGATTGACATATAACTGAAAATATGTATGCGTTGGCATGAATAAACATTGTTTCTCAGTTCACAAGATCCTAAATGATGAGATGAGTGCAACAAATGACTTTTGAGTGTAGAGGTTGGCTGATGGTCGACATGAAGCAAGATATCTAAGTGTTGCTTCAGAGAATAAACAGAGGGCTAAGCATCAAAATCAATGAAAATGCCGATGATGTTTTGGTAGGAAAATCTATGGTTTTACGTTGTTTTGCTATCAGATTCGAGGAAGCATATGCCGAGGTGACGATGGTGGAGATGAAGACACTACATTTGAAAAAGGTAAGACACTAGATGGTTAAGGATTCACCTCTGGAATAATGGAGACACTATAATGGTGATGAAAACATGTTTGAATTAAGAAACACAGGTTGTTGAAGGTTATTAACTCGACACAGGAATGAAGGAATGCATGGTATAGGATAATTCTACAATAATGCTTGATGGGAATTCAAGCAGTTTAGTTTTCAAAACTTTCTCTTCCATATGAATAAATCAAAAGTGAGAGAGGATATGTGCACGTGGATTAATTAATTGATGAACGATGTACCTAAAGAGAACTCCTAGAGGGTTGGTGGTTACAACGGCTGGTGACCCGTGTAATCCAATGGTGGGTTCCTTTTATATGGACATTGATGTCATATGTACAAATACAATAACAAGGGTAACCACTTTTTTTTTATTATATTGGAGTTAAATTTTATTGCATGTAAATGGGCATACTGTTGTAAGACCTAGTAAGGCATGTGTAATCGCCAATAAAATCAGAGTTAGACCTAGGCGATAGGGGGGATGTTAGGTTAGTAATATCCTAGGTAAAAGCCTTTGAGGGGGTAAGGGATAGAGTGAGTTGGGTTGTCTCACTTAGCATCTTTGTCTGGAGTTAGTCAACAAACCCCAAGTCAAGTTTAAGGGAGGACTTGTTAGGTAAAATTGACTCAAGATAGAGTCAAAGTTGATCAGGTTAAACAGTGATGGTTTTTGGGAACATGGTATTATACACCCATAGTTTTCTGCCCAGGGTATTACATGTAATGGAGCCTATAAAAGGTTGGGAACAATTCATTGTAATGTAGGCCTGAAGGTGAGTGGTGAAGGCTCACTTGGCCATCTTGGCTAGGATTTTGGCCAAGGATAATGAGATCTCATTAGGTTGAGTTTTTTCCTAGATTTAGGGTTTTCCAAATTAGATATTGTGTGTGTTGTTTATGTGAATACTTGTTGCTAGCTATTTTTATTTTTCCTCTCGATAATTATTTATGTTCTCTGTTATATTAATTAGTAGTGAAAGAGTTTCTAAGGAATATTTGTCTTTTAGATTCACTCCCATCTTCATAATCAATTCCTTGAAGTTATCATTTTTCATATTTAGGGATCTAGAGTTAGCTCTCTCCTATATTAGTGTCATTACAACCTTCTCCAACAACTTTTCATCTTTGGTAATGGTCATGGAATTCCTGCTTATTTCACTATACAACATTTTTGCTACGTTGGTGTGAAGCTTGATTTTGTAAGGCACAGGAACACTTGTCAGGTCCAAAGGCACATCTAAAGCCTTAAATTGTTAGCCTAATGAGAGGGACTATGCCAATGGGTGGTGCAGTGAAAAAATCATTTGATTCCTCTCCAGGTCCATGGCATCTAAGAGTTAGGTATGGTAGTGGAATGAACGTGATGCCAGTTGTTGTTGAATCTTTTATCTAACCCTTTTTTTATTTCTTCTATAGCTTTCCTAGTAGGCTAGCTAGATTATTTGATCATTGAACTCCCTACCAATATCATAAGGGCTACTCCTATTGATTACAAAGAAAAATATTCTAGTGGGTATCCTAAGGTCACCTGGAAGCCTCGTAGGTCTAGAATTATCTCCATCAACCAGGTTTCAATCTCCTCCTACTATGCTTCTTGGGTTTTGTCCCTTTTACCAGTGTAAACATCTTCCATTTCCACATTCTATATCTCATCCACACTCCATTTCTATGTCTTGTCCTTTGCTGTTGGAGTCTCGATATCCATTTATGTGTTAATAGGCAAAGAATCAAGGTTAGATTTCCACTCAATTTCTAGCTTGGATTGATGATCATAAGTTGAAGCATTAACGTCTTTCATTTTATTTGCAATGACACCATGGCAGTCATAGTTCTAAATATCCCTCATTTCAAAATTCATTTCTTTGAATGGATTATAGGCTTGCCCATTTTTGAACATATGACCTTTCTTAATAGGGAAAAAGTGGATTATATCCACAAATGTAGATGATAAGGAGGAATATCACACCCATTAATCCTATTTTCAATGTGATTCTCTAAAAAATACCAATCACCCACCCTCGTGTCCTCTCTAAGCTAGAGGATCTCTGTCAATTGGGGAAACATTCTTGGTGGGGAGACATTATGGATGATTTTATATGCAATAGCCATATAAGAGGATATGAATTGAGAGTAGCCCTCATTGTTGTCTTTCTACCTAACAACAACATCCCAATCAAAGGATAACTTTCAATTCTTGTTTGAATCCATTAAACTCATACTCAAGCATGCAAATTCATCTACATGGGTATATACAAACAAATAAAACATTATGGAGTAATATTTGAAAACTGAGGTGATAAAAAAGTGGTGCAAGTGGAATTTGATGGACTTAGCCAAGAAGGAAGCTATGTCAAACATATGGTCTAGTTACATCATCTTCCTAATAAACCCTATGTTGGACTTGGTAGTAATCTTGGAGTCATCCTCCCTAAATAAACGAGCAATTACAGTAAGGATACGCTGCACTTCCTCTGGAAAGGTAGATATTGGGAAAGTGTCAGTAATAGGCAAGGATTGGTGGCCAAGGGCCAAAATAATTTGCAAAAAGTACTATTCTTTCCCACAGAGAAGGAGCTGTAACTATAGAACAAGGTTGCTTTAGTGAATTTTTATGGTTTAGGAGAGATTGGGTATACTAGAGTCTTTTGAATAAACTCTAGGGCCACCTCTAAGATTTTTGCTCTGCTAGAAGATATGAAACAATTCTTCCTATTGACATAGGATGAAGCAGGCCATGAAATGATCTCATGAGAATGATATAGAGAGGTAATAAATTTATAATATAGACCATACTCAACTACTCCTAAAGGGTCCTCTCCCCTGAGGTGGTAGCCATATATGTCAAACCAATGTGTGATAGGTGACAGGGGTAGGTGGGGTGGAAGATTTATGCCTTTGTGTACATCAGTGGCTCCATGTAGGATGATAGTTTGGATTCCTAAGCTTCGGGTGCCTTTGGAATTCGTTTCTTCATTTTTATCATCTAGAAAAAAATTAAAGGAAATAGGCTAACGAGTTACATGGTTGACCAGGTGAGAATTGGGAGAACATCATTGGCATTAGCTCTGGAGCAGTATAGTAGATGAAAAATGTCAATAACTAGTTAAACGATAGGATAATTTTGACTATGAGAATAATGAATTTGAACTCAAAATGATGAAGAGGGTAGGACCTTTATAGGAGAAGGAAAACGATCAGTTGACACCATATGCGGTCATGAGGGGGGGAATGCGGTGTAATATGACTGGAAGCGTCACAGGTGAACCATGGAGGGGGTACCTTATCGTTTCCTCGGTGCTTGATGGTGTTGTTAGTGACTGGATGCATTGTAGGTGTGGTCCCAACCTCTCTCTAGTGGATGAGGGAGCGAAAGGTTAGTTTAATCTTAGATGCCCAGGAGTTAATATGGGTCATCGATCAATTGATCTAACCCTGTTGACTTTTTAGCTTCAGGGGTGGTGCCAACATATTGATCATGTTAGTTGCACCCCAAAATGCCTCATTGAGTTGGTCAATCCACAATTAATGTTAATCTACCCATTATCTACTCGGTCTTTAGGCAGGGGCTAGCCTTTTATCTTTCTAAGATCCACGACCAAGTGCCAATCACTTCGGAAGTGCATTTCATCATAAATTTTCCAAAAATATTTTACTCAAGAGTCCTAATATCGATATCCCTGATATGGTCCATAGCACTTGGGTTCTCAGGTATGCTCTATGCCCTTGGTTGTTTGGGTCCTCATGCCCAAGTGCCAGTTGACAACAGAGCCCCCTTCCATCATGAATTTCTTAAATATCATTTGCACAGGTGTTACAAAATCTATATCCTTCAATATACTAACCTCTGAGATGATTTCATGCTAATTTCATTTGTCTCATCTACTTCTCAGAGCCAATCACCTACTACCATGTGTCCTATTCGAGGAGAGGGAAAAGGTTCCCTGGGGTCCTTAGTTTTTTGAATTATTTCCTTTATAAATCCATGCTCCTAATTACTTTTTCACTTCTAAAGAATCACTATTATTAAGAACTTAGGATATTCTGATCTCCAATGTTACGATATGACAAACCTTTAAAATTTCAGCCCCCGAAATTTCAACTCTTCCTCTTCTTTTTGGCTTCCGACTTTCGAGTTTTGGTTTCCGAACTTCGACTCTCCCTTTTCATTTCCATGTAGTATATGTAGATTGCACATATCCTTCACCATACCATGGATGAAATATAGGATTTTTTCAGACAAATAGAAGATGGTATGATAGATAACAACTACTTCCTTAAGGGAGGGCCTACGAGATGGGAAGTTTCAAATTTCAAAATATTTTGTACATTGTAGATATGATTGCGTGTTAAGTTGAAATATGACTGTGTTTAAACATTACTTTGCAAAAGTTGTGTGAGTGTCTAATGGATTTTGTAAACTTGGTAGAGAGTTTTATGAAATGGGAAGAGATGACTAACATACTGATAAGTGGCTCAACCCCTTAAGGTTTTAGGGAGTTGTGATCATTGTCCATATTTAAAAATTGTACTTAGTTGGTAGCATAAGTGGAAGAATCTTTTGAGAGTGCATCAGGATATGCCATTATTTGAAAAATCATGATGTTGATGTTTTCCTTGTGGTGTTAATCATTTCTTACTTTGCTACACTTCTATGGAAGGTGGATTTAGATACACCTGGCTAGGGTTTCCATACAGAATCCATGCTAATCATCTTCTAAGTGCCAAAGATTGATTAAGTTGGAGCCTTCATCTGTCATTGCTAGATTCATTAATAAAACATAGGTTAGACCTTTTTCTTAAGCTCTCTAAGAGTAATAAGAAACGTTCATGCCATATGTCCAGATAATTGTTGAATCTTACAGCCACATTCAGATTCATACATCCCTATGCCTAATGCATCCTGTGATATGATATTGTACTTCTGTGGTATAAGGCTGGCCAGGAAGAATTTCTGAGACTTCTTGGTTATGGTTTTAAGAGAGTGATATTTTTTTGCCTAAAAAAGAATATGTATGCTTCTTTGACTAATTCATTGGAGGGGTTTGTGGAGAATCTTGTTGGAATTGTTAAGGTTGTGCAGGCCACTGACGTAGCTATGAGTTTAATGAACACCAATGATCTTTCCATCTCTTTGAAGCTCAATGTTGTATTGAATATTAAAGAAAGGGTGCTTATGAGTATTTATGAGGACACTCCTTTCAAGTTAGAGGAAGAAAAATAATTCCTCAAGTGTTTGAATTTTCTTTCGCTCGACAGTGGTCGTAAGTTTGAGCAACATTTTAAGTGTATCTAGTAAGTTTGTTATGGCATTATTATTACTAGGATCATAAGAGGAAATTTATTTCTACGTGAATGATAAGTGATGGTTAAATAACATTAAGAATTTTTTAGTAGGAGTGTGGCTCTTTCCAAACTATTTATTTCAACAAAAAATAACTGAGATTGATAACAGGGCACTAGTCATTGTGATATAAATGAATTTCTATTGGTTTTGTCTTAGTCCATCTTTGGTGATTTGTGATATTTTGGCACTAGTTTGGATGTTTTTTGTTTTAGTTTTGTTTGTTAAAAAAATAAGAAACAAAGGTGCAAAACCAATTCCATAGAAATTAGTAACATATTCAAATTAGTGGTTCTCACTATATATGATGCCACAAGAACATTTCACTAATTTTATTGTTCTTACCTTATGTTATAAAGTTGATGGGTCATGTGAGGCAAAGAACATCAATTACAAGTTATTTTTATGAGGTCTATGTGTGTCATATAGGTCAAGTTGTATGGTTAAAGTTTAAACACATTCAATAACAAAAAAACTATCATAGTTAACTGTTAGACACAACAAGCTACCTCATCTGATAGATGGGAGGCTGTCCATAGGATGGTTCACTACTTGGCTACTTTTTATGATAGTTACAAGAGCTATGTAATTTTTCAGAATAAAGTATGTCAACATTTTTTATCCTACAATTTTTTCAAATATGTTCAGAGGCATTTATGTTTTAAACAAAGTTCAAGTGACAAATCAAATGAGGTGGTGAAGGAAGAGCATTGTTTACAAGATTCCAGAGTGGATGTGAGTGTTGATGAACACCAGTAAGATAGATGTGACTGTATGTAATTTATGATTTTTGTAATAATATTTGTAATGATGTAATGTAACCATTAAAGGGGAGACTTGGAATAATTCTTACATTAGTATATAGGTATGACTAGTTTTTTGAGTGGATTTTCTTGTTGAGATATTTTCTTAAAAATAAGCTCTCAGTTTAAAAATCGTTGGATCTCATAAACACTATTTATGTGGCATGTATATGCGCTTTGTGATTAAATAATATGAATTGTTTTGAGAAATTTGTGCATAATGTGTATTACTCAAAATCACTTTAATATGCATAGAATGTTAGTAGGAAATCATCTAAATCTCATATAATTTGGATTTCATTTGACATATTTTTTAGTCGGTGTATTTTTGTGTGAAGATGAACTTTTGATCCTTAAATCCATTTATACACTCAAAAACATATTTTACACAAGTAAGAACAAAACTTAGAAAAATCCAAAGCATAAGCGCTATATTGTCTCTTTCATTATTATTATCCGACATTTTATCGTACCCAAAAAGCTTTATAACATCAAAAAGATATTACAAAATTTAGATACTAGAAAGCATCCCAGGTTGGATTGAACATTTGTGTGGACAAGAAAATTGATAATGAAAACTACACAAATGTTGGATGTTAAGCCAAATCTAACTAAACTAAAGTATATATTATTTTTTCTTCCTCTTTATGCTTTTGGAATGTTACTAAAGGAGTAAATTCATGTATGTTTTCTTCATCACATGGTACTGATAATCCATGGTATTGGCACATAGTATTATCTCATGGTATTGTAGCAAACCTTATTTATAGGCTAATAATTATCTAAGATAAAAGGATTTGTGAGGGATCATTTTCATTTGTAGGTTAAATAGAAATGATAGTCCTTTTTCGTAGTTTTTATCGTTGTTTAGCTTTGCATCTAAATTTGGTTTCATGTGGTAAATTTTATCTTTACTCAGTCATTTTTTTAAATTTTATTTCTATGCTTTTTTGTTTTATCATTAACAATATGTACCAAGCCAAATGATCTTGTTGCTCTTGGTGTAAGCTAGGTATCTTAAGAAGTGTGAATACTATATTCTAGTAAGTGATATGGATAATTGAATGGGCTCGATTACACCCTATTAAAATAAAAATGAAGCATATATACTAATTTTAAAGGATAAATTTTCAATTTCAGGGAGTGACAAAGAAACCCTCATCGATTACAACTGAATATTGGAAATTAATAGAAAAAATGGCCATTTCTACAATAAAACATTACCTAGAAAATAATGTCTACTTAAATGTGACTAAAAAGAAGAGAATAGAAAGACTGTGAAAAATATTGCATGATTATTTTGAGAAAATCCTAATATTAAACAAATGTGAGACCATTGTTGTGGTTTTAGAAAGTTGTGCTTTATTTACTCTTTTAATAGAAGAACCATATTTACATACTTCTACTATCATTGATTTGATACTTGAGTCTATGGCCTCTCGCAATGTAGCTTGATGCAAAAACATTTTTGTTGGACATGAAGTAGGTGATTATGGCATTGTACATTAGGGAAACAATCACTTTTTTAATAGTATTCGAGGAGATGTGTGAATAAAGATGAATGATGGAAAATATTAAGAATATTCTATAGATGTATATAAGAATGATCTATATGGGACAATAAGTTGATGATGGTTACTCCACAATATTTGTTAAAGGTGTTTGGAAAATTACCAAAGAGTCACTTATTATGGTCAAATGATTCAAGTTAAGAACATTTTACACATTGTGGGAAATAATAGAAATATTAGATGTGGTTGAAGTTGTAGAAGAAAGATATTGGGTGGATTATGGTGTAAGAGCCTCGATCACATCAGAAAAATGGGTATAAAATCATTGTAGGAAAAAATATGCTTCTAGTTACAAAATAATATGAAATTGAACTTTGTGAGATTGTAAATGTGGTAGGAAATGAAGAGATGTATTTATTAGAGGTGGCCATGAGAAGAAAAAAATATCTTTGAATTGGTACACTTCAATGTGTTTGAGCTAGTTAATGTCAAGTCTTTATATGGAACCTCATATATTTTCACATTCATTGATAATGCATGATCAAACATTTGGCATTATGCCATGTAAATAATGGGTTAGGTGTTTGAGATATTTCAAAATTTGATGTTTCTCTTCAAAGAGAGGAAAAAAAACTAGTCAATTTTTCAAGGACATAAAACAATTGAGAGTATTGTACTAATGAATTGAAGGATTATTACAATAGTTTTGATATAAAATATGAGCAGAATATTGTAAAAACCCTAGCTAAAAATCCATGTAAATTTAAAAATACAAGACCACAGTCATGGGACACTTATTCCAAGATAAATTTTGGGAAAAACATACTAGTGGGTGTTCATTCAGTTTATTATGGTTAAGGAAATTGGAAAAGGAAATGGAAAAGGATTTAGAAAGGAAAAGTGGCATTAATTGGAACTTTATTTATGAAAATAATGGAAATTAGGAGAACAAAAAGGTGAAAGGTCACAGGATGCATGTGAGGATAAAATTGAAGGAAAATAATGGGAAATGAATAAAATAAAGGCCTCATTGATAAAAAGTCTTCTCAAGATCAGTTGCCAAGATTTTGGCTCAAGCTTTTGCTCAGGTTTGGTCAGTTAAATCTTTTTTTAGTTCACTTTTGGAGCTCTCATTATATTCTCTCGCTCTCATACTCTTGGACACTTAGAGTTTTCTTGGACCACTCTTGGAGAGTGTGGAATACTTAGATTCTTGGAGCAAGAAGGAAAAAAGAAGAGGACATCAGACTAAGGAGTTACAATTGGTTTTTCTTATAGGTACCGAGTTGCATGTATGTTTTCCTCACTAGTTTTGGCATCCATGTGGTTTATTCATCATGATCTGTCATTGGCATGGAGGATTACCTAGATTGATAGTGAATTTTCCTATCCTTTCCATTTATAGGATAGCCATGGTCTTGTGGGTTCATTTCTTTGTTTTTGAGTTGGTTCTCATGTTTCCATTATCTTGGGTTGAGTTACTAATTCGTGCAGCCTTCGTTGGACAGGCGCTTTGGAAGCCTTGTAATGGTTTGGGTTGAGGTACCTGTCCTTGAGCCTTCATTGCTAAAACAATCTAGAAGCCCTGTAATAGCTTGGGTTGAGTTACTCGTCCTAGAACCTTGAATGAAAAATTCTCTAGAGCCCTCAGTGGGTTGAGTTACTAGTCTTGGAGCCTTGGCTGGACAAATGATCTAGATCTCGACATTAGTTGTGAGTTGAGTTACTAGTGATGGAGATTTGGTTGGAAAAATTCTATAGATCGTGACAACATTTGTGTGTTGAGTTACTAGTCTTGGAAGCCCCAGGTGGAATCTCCATTTGATGGGTTTAGGTGGTTTGTCCTTTGGAAGCCCTAATTCAATTTTAATGTATTGTTCCATGAGATTGAACATTCACTCTTCACATATGGCATGGGGGTGACTGATTGAAGAGAGATTTGGGTTATCCATTTCTATGGTTGGGTGGTTCATGGAAGTCCCAAGCCTAGTTGGCCTTTGCATCACTAATATGAGGTTATTTCTCCTTGTTAATTCATGAGTATATGTGGATTATATTGCTATTATTTCCTTGTTATTTTTATTTTTATATGTCGGTTATGAACATGTATTATGATTGTGGTTATGTTTGGATCTCATCTTGCTTTTACTTGTAAGTGAATGATAAAATTTATCTATGGCCTAACAGATGAAATTGTAGTGAATGTGTTGAAGAATCAATGCTTATTAGAGATTATTAGATAATTATGAAACCACTATGCTCAGTACTACTATTAACACCTATAGGTTTCATGTCGATGACATGTTTGACGAAATTCCTGTCATGGCTAGTAGGGGTCTAGGATAGTCCTTGTTGATGTTTTTGCAAATGTATCTTTGTTCCCTTATGAAATTTCATTTCTGAAGGTGTCATTGAGTTTTGGGCAGTGACATAGGCTCTAGGCCTGAAAAAGTTGCACAAATCCTGGAGTGGGTGGAATAGTACTAGAGAACAAATTCCCCTGAAGCTCCATTGCCCTTCTTGTGGGATCTTTTGGAGCCTCCTAGAGGCACCCTTTTCCATATTAAGCAAGAATCCATGGGTTTGATGCATTAATATTTTAGTTGGTCATAGTGGTTGGTTACTTGAGTTGTTGGGATGACTTCTAGGAGTTTTGTTGTTGATGTGGAAGGTGTGTGATGCATTCTGCTTGTTCCACTTTTTAAACAAAAACATAGGGTGTCAAATCATATAAGAGTAACTTCTCGCCACATGTTTCCCTAGTTAGCTAATTACTTTGGTAAATGTTGGAGGAGGGTGTTAAAGAGTGGTATCAGAGTACGTTTCGTTCTCTTTGGTTCATATATGGTACCACAAAGTAGTATCAAAGTGGGTTTGATCCAAATTGGATCCTAGAACACTCTCTAAGTTTTCAGGAACTCTTTAAAAATGATGCCAAAGTTTCAAAGTCTTATAAATATCAAGCTTATCATAGGTATCCTCATAACAACTGCAATTGGTGATTAGCGTGGAGCAACGAGGACCATCGGTCAAGCGCGTAGACTGTCGGCCCATGGTAATGCACGCTATCACAAATTAACAAAACCAGAGGCTATTTCAAGAAACGGGGTAGTTTCTGATATGTGATTACTGACAAATCACTAATCAGATATCGCAGGGAAAACCCCTCAAAGAAGGAAAGGCCACAAGCACCTCGACCCGAAAAAAGCATAAAATGTAATAGATATCGTTATGATTTCATCAGAAGCGGGGTCTCACAAAAACCGACAAGATATCAGAAGGGCTTTGAGTGGTAAGAGGTTTCAATCGAGGCCCATCCGATGCCACACAATGGTTGCCACCCATCTGGCGGAAGAGAGAGAAAACCGCTCACATTGGATGGATGAACATCATGTTACTTATCTGCCCAATATGGATAATGACTATAGGATTTGGAGGCTCCAGATCAATAGTGGAGACATGTTCCGATGGATCACCAGATTTGATGAGGTTAACAGGTAGAGTTGTATATGATTTGAAGTATGATGTGGATGATGCGTTGGTAGAAGGTCATGTTTCGCGGGAATTCTTGGAAGTTAATGGAATAACGACCATGTCCAAAAGAACTGGCATTCATGCGTTATGAAATAGGTGGCCACCTTCCTATGAGGCATTATATAGTGACTGATTACGCATGGTAGAGTGATTCAAATAGACACAGGCAAGGGAACTGGAAAGTCGGGAAGCGAAAAGCAAACAATCAGGAAGAAAATTGGCTTTAAAACCACAAGTTGACAAAGAAAGCAATTTAAGCAGTAAGTTAGAAGTAGAAAGCTAAGAGCAGAGAGAAGAAGCCAAGTTGACCTACAAAAGAAAAGGCAACATTGAGCGAGAGTTAAGACAGAGACAGAGACAGTCAGAAAGTTTGTGTGCTCTAGAGAAGGCTTGAGAGGTTCAAGCACACTCCTCTATAACATCTATCATGTATGAGTATAAGATTGGGCTCATACTATTGTGATCAATAGAGGTCCGGAATCAGTAAAGAGAGTCTATGTACTTCAGAGACTTGGGGGATCCAAGTACAATCTTGCTGATTTATATCTGCTATGTGAGACTCAAATTGAGCCCACTATTGTAAAAACTATGCTTGAAAACATAATAGAGAGGCCACCACCAAAGGCTGGACCGGGAGACGTAGCCCAGGAGTATTGGGTGAACTCCTTGTTAAACTTATTATGTTATATGTGTTGACTGTTATGTTTTGTTTAACTTCTTCAGTGTCTATGTATTTCACAATCTTACTGATCCGTTGCATAAAATAGCATAGTCACATCCATGCACATGAGTCTGTAATACCTTAATTGTTTGTCTTAGATCAATTTTATATCAAGTGGTATCAAATCTCTAGGTTACTAAGGTTAGACAAGCTTGTGTTGGATTCTTTTGTTGAATGCTAACTAGGACAAACCTCAAATTATGAGAAGGAGAGTTGGTTGAAGCTAACCCAGAAATTGGAAGAGTCTATCCTCAGAGGAAAATGACAGAAGAAAGTCCCTTGGAATTAGACTCCTAGTTCATGGATTGTTTCATGACCATGCGAGTCATGGTAGAGGAAATGTATAAAGAATTTAAGAAAGGTAGAGATGAAGATTCATCAAACTCCAAACAAGATAAAGGAGTAGAAGAATCTTTCCTCAATGACCATTCTAAAGGAAAAGGGAAAGAATAAAAACTTCCCACACCTCTTGACAGTCTTGGAAATAAAAAGAAGAACGCATATTTAATTAAATTAGATGTTAAATTTGATTTGCCAATATATGATGGAGAGTTGAATGTAGCGAAGCTGGATAATTGGATTAGATAGATTGATGTATATTGCAGGGTGCAAATCATTGATTCAGATTGAAGTAAGATTTAGCTGACTAGCCTACACCTTGAAGGAACTGCCTTGGTATGGTGGGAAGGCAGAACACAAGTTGACATGAAGAAGCATGGTAAAATTCTTTATGTCTCGAGTGAATTTGTTTCTGCAATTAAAAAGAAATTCTATCCACTAGCTTACATGCAGTGAGCCATGATGAGTTGGAAAACTGTTCACCAATTAAAAGGAAAAGTTTACAAAGTTACACCTAAGAATTTAGAAAAGGAGCTTTTATTCTAGGAATTTCTTTAGAATCGCCTAAAACTCTATTGAAGTATATAGGTGGTCTACACAGCTATTTAAAGCACACCATTCTCATGTTTAATCCCACTAGCATAGATGAGGTATCCATTCAAGCTACACATCTAGAGGCTAGAGGAAAGAATGTGAACCCAGAAGTTGGGGGATCATCAAAACCCACTCCAAGCGAGAACAAGGAAAAGAGAAAGTAGAAATGGAAAGAGAGGAAGATAAATGTTGTACAAAAGACCAAACCTTCATGCACTCACTGCAAGAAGGATGGGCATGATGATGAACACTGTTGATTTTGCATCCGGAGCTGAAGCCAAAGAAGTGTGATGGAAAAAAGAAGAATATTGTTGTAGCTATTCAGAAAGATTTGGGGTTAGACTCAGGGGATGAAACAACAATCACAACCACAGGTATAAAAGTTAAAAATTTTGAAGCATCTACTAGTAATTTTGCACAATCTATTGATAATGAAGAAAATGAGAGGAAAAGGCATGAGCTTCTTCATATTAGAGTTATTTCCAAGCATCAAAAGATTGATACTTTGTTTGATAGTGGCTCACAAGTAAACTTAATTTCTGAAGCGATTGTAAAGAAGCTGGGATTACTAAGAAGCCATATCCATTGGGTTGGTTATGTGATAAAGCAAAGCTACAAGTGAGTAGACAATGTAAACTTAGGTTTTCTTTTGGGTCAACATTTGTAGATGAGGTTGAGTTAGATATTGTTCCCTTGGATATATGTGGAATTGTTTTAGGAATTCCTGACTGGTATGATAGAAAATCCATTTTCTATAGAGCTGAAAAAAAGTATCAACTCGTTGAAGATGGAATTGAATATATTGTAAGAGCTCATACACTCAAGAATAATTATACTCTCATAAAGTCAGGGCAGTTGAAAAGAATTGTAAATTCATGCAAACAATTTTTATTGATGGTTGTAAAGGAAAAGAAACCTAATAAAACCAATGGATTTGAGGGCTATAGTGCTAAACAACAAGCTGATTTAGAAAAATTTGTTTTAGAATATGATATACTATTTCAAGAACCTAAAAGTCTACCACCCAAAAAGGAAATAGTACACGATATTAATTTGCATCAAGGTTCTCCATTGCCTAACATCGAAATGTACAGGTTGTCTGCTTTAGAGAATGAAAAAATCAAGAAGCAAGTATAGGAGATGGTCAAGAAAGGGTTCATAAGACCTGGCACATCACCATGTGGGTCTCCAATTGTCTTGGTGAGAAAGGAAGATGGTTCGTGGAGAATGTGCATTGATTACCAAGCACTGAATAAGATAACGATCAAAAATCGTTATCCCTTTCCTCACGTAGATGATCTATTAGATCAGTTGAAAGAAGTTGTTTAATTTTCCAAGTTGGACTTGCATAGTGGCTAACATTAGGTAAGAGTTGTAGAGCAAGATGCATGGAAGACTGCTTTCAAGACAAAGCAGGGATTGTATGAGTGGTTATTTATGCCTTTTGGCTTAACTAATTCTCCAGCTACTTTCATGAGCGCGATGAATGATGTACTCAGACCTTTTATTGATGATCTTTTCATTGTCTATCTAGATGAAATTCTTCTTGGAAATAATACTGAAAGGGGGGGGGGGGAATCAGTATTATCAAATTCCTTTCAATAATCCTTCCTTAATTTATTGATCATTAACTTGTATATAATAATTAGCATGAAACAAGAAAAACAGATAGTCACACCAAAGAACACCAGATATAAGGTGGAAACCCAATGTGGCTGAAAACCACTTGCTGCAATATGTCTCTATCTTCTTTCAATTAGAAACTTCTTTTACAATGATTTTGTACTGGTGCAGTCCTTTACCAGTACACAGGCTGCAACCTGCAAAGAGCTACAACTCTCTCTCGTTTTCCAGTCTCTCCTGGACGGGAGCTACAACCCCTTTGCTCTTTTACTTCTTTAAGGACCACGTTTCATTAATTTTCATACTGGATCCATGAACATTAAATAATCATCAAGTACATGAAAATCACCCAATCTCCTTATACAATGAACCAATGAATTACCCAACTCTTCAGAATGTTGTAAACAGAAAAGTAATACCAGAAATCTAAACCCAGAACTCTGCTGCAATAGATAAAAGACAATCAACAATTGTTTCAAGATAAGATCGCAAATTCACTAACAGGGACCTGCATATATCTGCAGCTCTTTTGAGACTGAACTGCACAGATCCGCACTGGTTGTTCTTCTGCTCTGCATACTTTTCTTCAGATCCACACCTTTACTTTTGACTTACTGCGTACACCCACACTGTGCCTTCTTCTCGCCTGTGTACCTTGCACTTCGCCCTTCTCTGTGCTGCGTGCACCCCACACTGTGCCTTCTCCTGCGCTGCGTACCCCGCACTACACCTTTGGCTTCGCAGCATACTCCCACACTGAGCCTTTTACTAAGCTGTGTACCGCTGCACTACACCTATGGATCGCCTGCAGACTTTTGATTAGGGCCAAATTTATAGTCCTCCAATGTGCCACAGTCAGTCAGATCCATAGATCTGTTCCTGCACCCAAGAGATCACGAAATGTCAATAGATTCACCTTAAGTTATCTCCTTGATTTAGATCTAGCTTTTAAAAAAAAACAATCACCCAAAATTTCAGATCTTAATATATTCAAATTTCACAAGTGTGTGGCCAAGCGATCTCCTTTCCTTTTTATAGGCAAGCCCTTCCCAATACCATGGTCCAAAACCATAATAGCACAATACCATGAACCCAATACTTGGGATCAACACTTTTGGATGCAATACCATGGACAAAAACCATTTGATCAAAAATTGTCGTGCTAATACCATGAACCATTCATGAAGATCCCACGTGCACGCACTTTTATGCATTGGAGAGAGTAAAACTAGGGTCTGCACGTTCTGAACGTATCACCTATGTACATGCACGCACTCCTTGGTCTACATACATGTGGGTCCATGAATTCTTCTAGGATTACCAGCGGGTATCTTAATTTCCATGATTTTGAGAGCCTGAACTGAGATCAACTACAAGAGTGAGTTGCCATCAAGTACAACTCCTATACCATAGAGCCAAACCAGAATCATAATGCCAACAATCTCTCCCTTTGGACTTGATGGCAACCTCAAGATCCTCAATGTCATTCTCCCCCTTTGACATCAAGGGCAAATGGTTATTCTCCCCCTGAGAACATGCTTAAGTCTTTGCTTTGCTAATACTGCTCCCCCTGACCAGATCCATAATTCTCCATAAATTCTTCAAGAAGAACCATAATCTACCATGACCATGAAAGAGATAGAGACATATTGCAACCATGATCAGATCAGTATCCACGATCTCCTTCTGAGCTACCATAATGCCAACAATGCATTATATGTGCTCCCCCTGAACCGATGCCATTGATCTACACCCAATCCCTAAACCATCCAATGTATGCGTATCCCACATATAAACCTCGTGTATAACCAACAAATGAGTTTTAACAACAAGATGATGCATCAACTACCCCCAGCTTTTGCCTGAGGTATTCAAAGGTCTCTGTGGGCAAAGGTTTGGTGAGAATATCAGGAACTTGTTCCTTAGAAGGAACATACTCCAACTTGACCTTTTGTTCAGTCACTTGTTCCCTGAGAAAGTTATACTTGATCGGTATGTGCTTTGTCTTTGAATGCATGACTGGGTTCTTTGAAATGCTGATTACACTTGTATTATCACATAAGATGGAGATAGGTGGTGTACAAGTGATTTGAAAGTCCTGCAAGGTCTGCATCATCCAAAGGAGTTGAGTGCAACAAGATGCAGTAGCTACATATTCCTCTTCAGTAGTAGATAACGCAATTGAACTCTGTTTCTTTCTGAACCAAGATACTAATCTAGAACCCATAAAGAATGCACCACCACTTGTGCTCTTCCTGTCATCCATGGTTCCGGCCCAATCTGCATCTGTATAAGCATGAAGTGTGAGATCTGTATCTCTAGGATACCATAAACCATAGTTTTGAGTTCCTAGAAGGTACTTAAAGATTCTCTTCACTTCCTGAAGATGAGTTTCCTTTGAATTTGCTTGAAATCTTCCAAGTATTCCCACTACATGCATGATGTCTGGTCGAGTACCTGTCAAATAAAGTAGACTTCCAATCATAGACCTGTAGGTTGGCTGATGCACTGCTACTGATTCATCATTTTCACTGAGGCTACATCCTGTGACCATGGGGGTACATACTGGTTTTTCATCTTCCATGCCATATTTCTTTAAAATCTACTTGAGATACTTGGTTTGAGACAAGAAGGTCTCGCCTTCATTTTGTTGGATTTGCAATCCAAGAAAGTATGTTAGTTCTCCAAGCAAAGACATTTCGAATTCTTTCTGCATCACCAAGGCAAAGCTTTGACTCATAGCTTCTTCATTGCTGCCAAAGATAATATGATCTACATAAACAACAAGTATTAGCAATTTGTCATTTTCAATTTTTATATAAAGATTACTATCTGCTGATCCTTTTGAAAAACCTTGTTAATGAAGATATTTGTCCAACCGATAGTACCAAGCCCTTGGAGCCTGTTTAAGACCATAGAGAGCCTTTTCTAGTCTGCATACAAGATTTGGATCATTCCCAAGGATGAAACCATCTGGTTGCTCAATGTACACTTATTCTTCTAAGTCCCCATTCAGAAAGGCTTATTTTACGTCCATTTGAAAAACTTTGAACTTTTGAAAACTTGAGAGAGCAAGGAACATTCAGCTGGCCTCAAGTCTAGCAATAGGAGAAAAGTTTCTTCAAAGTTTATTCCTTCTTGTTGAGAATACTCTTTACAAACAAGTCTGGCCTTGTTTCTAATAACATCCCCATTTTCATTCAACTTGTTCTTGAAGATCCATTTTGTCCCTATGAAATTCTTATCTTTTGGTCTAGGAACCAACTCCCAAGTGTTTTTCTTTTCAATCTGCTCAAGTTCTTCATCTATTGCCCTAACCCAGAATTCATCTTGGCAAGCTTCTCTTACATTTTGTGGTTCAGTGGAGGAGAGTAATACCAAATAGCTTGAAGCTTCTACAATTGTTCTTCTTGTTTGCATGCCAGCGTCCTTTTGCCCCAAAATTTGTGATTCTGGATGATTCTTTTGAACATACCTAGAAGGAGTCCTTTCTTCTATCCTTAAATGTTCCTCTAGCTCCTCATGGGTTTCTTCTTCATGGGTCTCTTCTTCATCATCAATCTGATTTGGAGAATAGTCTTCATCCTCTTCGATATCATCATGATTTACTTGCCTAGGGATGTATCCTTTTTCATCAACCACTACACTAATGCTGTCTACAATTCTTCCAAGTCTTTTATTATAACACTTATATGCTTTGTTGTAGGGAGAATAACCAAGAAGAATGCCTTCATCTGCTCTAGGTTCAAGTTTTCCAAGCTTTTCATCATTATTCTTAATATAGAATTTGCTCCCAAATATTTTAAAATGCTTTACCGAAGGAGTCTTACCATACCAGAGCTCATGCGGAGTTTGAGTGTTGTTCACACGGACATTTGTTTTGTTGATAATAACAACCGCAACATATGTAGCCTCACCCCAGAAGGTTGCGGGAGTTCCAAATTCATCAAGCATAGCACAAGCCATTTGTTGGACTGTTCTGTTCATCCTTTCCACTACATTTTGCTGAGGA
This sequence comes from Pinus taeda, assembly GCA_000404065.3. Taxonomy (NCBI): domain Eukaryota; kingdom Viridiplantae; phylum Streptophyta; class Pinopsida; order Pinales; family Pinaceae; genus Pinus; species Pinus taeda. The sequence continues at coordinate 28,149 of APFE030991294.1, read as the reverse complement.
GTCCTAGCTATGGAGAATTCCCTTCTTATTCCATGTTCTTCACAGAAATCAAAAATTCATTTGAGGTAAACTCCCCACCTTTGTCTGACCTGAGGCACTTGATTTTGTAATCTGATTCATTCTCAACCAAGGCTTTGAAGGATTTGAATTTTTCGAATGCTTCATCCTTGTGCTTCATAAGTCCTAACCAGACCATCCTGGAGAAATCGTCAATGAATAATATAAGGTATTATTCTCCTCGAGGTGACCTTTTCTTGAATGGACCATATACATCTGTATGAGCTAGCTCAAGAGGCTTGTTGGCTGATCCTTCCTTCTCAGGGAAGTTAGTTCTGGTTTGCTTCCCAAACTGACATGATTTGCATATGGTGTTGTCTGGAATTTTGATGTCTGGAAGACCACGAACTGCTGGTATTTGCATGCTTTCCTTATTTGTGAAAAGCTTAGATGCCCCAACCTCCGGTGCCATAACTAGTGTTCATCATTCTTGCTCAAATAACATTGTTGTTCTCCTTCTTCAAATATGTATAGATTATTTGGAGTTCTTTTGCCTTTGATAACAGTTTCTCTTGTATCAAGATCACGAACACTACACCCATCTGATCGAAATATCACCTCGGTTCCATTATCACACATCTGACTAACACTCAATAGATTATGCTTCAAGCCATCAACATATAAAACGTTTCCAGCTTTGACCTTTTCTTTCAACTGAGAAATTCCTTTTCCTTTTATGGCTGCAGGGGTATCACTTCCAAAAGAAACTTTCTTTCCCTTTTCTAAAGCTGTATATGATTCAAGTTTTTCTTTATCGCCTGTCATATGCTTCAAACATCCACTGTCGATGTACCATTGATTTTCCTGTGCTTCTGCATATAAAGCTATCCCACATCTTTCTAGTTGCAGTTCCTTTATTCTCCATGTTTTGGCACTTGAGGTTTGTTCCTTCTGAGTTGATTTCCAAAACCTGATCCTCCATTCAGAATCTTCATGACCAAAATTATTACAAATAGAACATTCAATTTCATTTTCAAGGGCGAAAAAGTTGTTATAGGTCCTCTTCGTGATTTCAGGCATACTTCTTTGTTTTAGAGCTTCTCTAGTCATGATTGTCTTATAGGAAACACATTGTGCTGCTTTGTGACCAAAGTTATGGCAAGAGAAACATTGGCCATTGAAGAAATTCCTGCAACTATCATATAACCGATTGTAGTTTCTACTGCCATCCATTCTTGAAGAGAATCGGGAAGATTTTACCTGTGGCTGGTTGTAGCTTCTGTTTTTCTTTAACGTATCATGCCCCTGATTTTATTGATAGTCTTTGTTCATCCTTGAGGAAGACTGTCCCTGATTTACTTGATGATTTCTATTAGGCCTTTGCTCACTCCTTCTTGCTCCATCAAGATAACTTTTGGAGGTGGAAGCTTGAGATGCCTCTCCATTATACCCTAGAACTGTCTTGATTAGAGGGGAACGTTGTACACTGATAATCTCATCTAGAGTTTTAGATCCTTTAACAAACTTAAGATTAAGGGCCTTTGTTTTGTCAATTTATTTCCTAAGATCAACAATTTGACATTCTAACTTCTCAAGAGATTTTTCTTTTTCATCAAGTTGAAATTGCAGAGTATCATTAATGATCATATTATTTTCTTCTAAACATCTTTTGAGTCTAGAAATCTCTTCATAAAAGCCATCTATATCTATAGCATCCATGTAATCATCATCTTCAAAAGGCATTAGAAGTTTATAGTTATTACCTCATTCATCTTTGTCGCTATTTGAGATTCCATCACTATCTTCATGAGTGTAATAGCTTCTCTTATTTTTATTTTGTTTCTTGTTCCATCTAACAGGAACTTTCCCCTTGCCAATCTTATCCTTTTGAGGAAATTTGGTAGCATAGTGACCTACTCTTCCACAAGCAAAGCATTTGAATGGTAACTTACCTCGGAATCGTCCAGTGCCCCGTTGAAGATTTTTGACAAAATTCGATTCTTTTTCTTCTTTTGATATGTGTCCAGATTCATAGTAATCTCCTTTGCCAGAAGCTTTGAAGGTAGCTTCTCTCCTATATGATGGTCCTCCTTTCCTCATTTCATAAGCAGTTAGAATTCCATGCAACTATGACATTTTAAGGTTTTGAAGGTTCTCCTTTTCCTATTGCAGAAACTTTAGATTCAAACCTAGGGGACAAAGATCTTAGAAATTTTTTAACCACAACAGCCTCTTTTACTTTTTCACCCAAATTTTTCATACAATTTTTAATCTCATCTACACGAAGAAAATAGTTAGCCACAATCTCATCATTGTACATCCTGAGATTTTCATACTGAATCCTGAGGGTTTGTAGTTTTGCTTGTTTTACCTGATCATCTCCTTCATAGCTTAGAACAATCTTGTCCCATATTTCCTTTGCGGATTTATACTGCATGAATTTCACAAATTCTGATTGCGATAGACATCCCAATAGAGTATTGACCGCCTTTGCATTTGTTTCATATTTCTTCTTCTCAGCCGGATCTGTAGGAGTTGCTGATGGAAAAGTATACCCTGTATCTATGATATCCTAGACTTCAGTACCAAGAGATTGAAGATATGCAGTAATTCTTACCTTCCAATATAGGAAGTTTGTCCCATCAAACACCGGTGGCCTGATTGATGCTTCCCTCTCGTAGTTGCTCATGATGAAAGATCTTCCTTCAAGCAATCAAGCTTCCTCAGAAGGACCTGGCTCTGATACCAATTGTTGGAAATAATACTGAAAGGGGGGGGG
>APFE030991294.1:2878-25149 GCA_000404065.3 Pinus taeda | reverse complement strand
AAAACAGATAGTCACACCAAAGAACACTAGATATAAGGTGGAAACCCAATGTGGCTGAAAACCACCTGCTGCAATATGTCTCTATCTTCTTTCAATTAGAAACTTCTTTTACAATGATTTTGTATTGGTGCAGTCCTTTACTAATACACAGGCTACAACCTGCAGAGAGCTACAACTGTCTCTCATTTTCCAGTCTCTCTTGGAAGGGAGCTACAACCGCCTTTTCTCTTTTACTTCTTTAAGGACCACGTTTCATTAATTTTAAAACTCGATCCATGAACATTAAATAATCATCAAGTACATGAAAATCACCCAATCTCCTTATACAATGAACCAATGACTCACCCAACTCTTCAGAATGTTGTAAACAGAAAAGTAATACGAGAAGTCTAAACTGAGAACTCTGCTGCAATAGATAAAAGACAATCAACAATTGTTTCAAGATAAGACCGCAACTTCACCAACAGGGGCCTGGGTATATCTGCAGCTCTTCTGAGACTGAACTATGTAGATCCGCACTCGTTCTTCTTCTGCTCTGCGTACTTTTCTTCAGATCCACACGTTTACTTATGACTTACTGTGTACACCCGCACTGTGCCTTCTTCTCACCTGCGTACCTCACACTTCGCCCTTTTCTGTGCTGCGTGCGCCCTGCACTGCACCTTTGGCTTCACAGCATACTCCCGCACTGAGCCTTTTATTGAGTTGCGTACCCCCGCACTACACATATGGATCGCCCGTGGACTTCTGATTAGGGCCAAATTTACAGTCCTCCAATGTGCCACAGTCAGTCAGATCCACAGATCTATTCATGTGCCCGAAAGATCACGACATGTTAATATATTCACCTTAAGTTATCTCCTTGATTTAGATCTAGCTTTTAAAAAAAAACCAATCACCCAAAATTTCAGATCTTAAGATATTCAAATTTCACAACTGTGTGGCCAAGAGATCTCGTTTCCTTTTTATAGGCAAGCCCTTCTCAATACCTTGGTCCAAAACCATAATAACACAATACCATGAACCCAATACTTGGGATCAACACTTTTGGATGCAATACCATGGACAAAAACTGTTTGATCAAAAACTGTCGGGCTAATACCATGAACCATTCATGAAGATTCCCACGTGCACGCGCTTTTATGCATTGGAGAGAGTAAAACTGGGGTCCCCACATTCTCAACGTATCACCTACGTACATGCACACACTCCTTGCTCTGCGTACCTGCGGGTCTGCGCCTTCTTCTAGGATTACCAGTGGGTATCTTAATTTCCATGATTTTGAGTGCTTGAACTGAGATCAACTACAAGAGTGAGTTGCCATCAAGTACAACTCCTGTACCATAGAGCCAAACCAGAATCATAATGCCAACAATTCTTATATTTAGTAAAACATGGGAAGAACATTTGAAGCATGTAAAGCAGACTCTAGATGTTTTGAAAAGAGAAAATCTTTATGTTAAGTTATCAAAATGTGAGTTTGGCAAAACATCTTTGAATTATTTGGGTCATATTGTAGGGGGTGGCAAATTGAAGATAGATCCGTCTAAGGTGGTAGTCATTGTAGAGTGTCCTAAACCCAAATCTGCTATAGAAGTAAGCTTCCTAGGAGCAACACAGTATTGGAGAATGTTTATTTATGATGTTTCCTTGATTGCAGCTTCGTTACGTGCTTTAATATGATTGAACAAGGTGTTTCAGTGTGGAGGAAAATAGCAGAAAGCCTTCGACACCTTAAAAGAAAAGATTAGTAGAGCACCAGTACTAGCACTACCCAATCTTCAAAGACCATTTCAGATTGAAATGGATGCCAGTGATTATGCCATGGGAGCAGTGTTGATGTAACACGGTAAACCCATATGTTATCATTCTGAGACATTTAATTTTTCAATAGTTAATTATCCCACATATGATAAAGAATTGTATGCATTAGTACAAAGTGTGAAAAAGTGGAAACATTATTTAATGGGAAAAGAGACAGTTATACATACTCATCATAAACCACTTCAGTATTTACACTCACAAACTAAGTTTCAGCAATCAAGAAACTATAGGTGGATGGGTTTTCTACAACAGTTTCATCTTGTTATTACATATAAAAAGGGCATACACAATAAAGTTGCAGATATGTCATCCAAACCAATCATAAATGCATCTACTATACTTAAGCATAATTCAGTATTGTGTGAAAGATACATTGAATAGTATGCTCAAGATATAGATTTTAAAGATGTATATGCAACTTTAAGTCATGAAAAACAAGTAGAATAATTGGATTATCATGTTAAGGACCAACTTTTGTATCATTTTGGAAAGTTATGCATTCCACAAACTGAAAGAGTAAAGATAATTCGAGAAGCACATACTTCTCTAATATTTGGTCACTTTGGTGTAAGTAAAATAGTTGCACAGCTGCAAAGATTTTGTTATTGGCCAAAAATGAATGAAATTGTTTCTAGATATGTAAGAGAGTGCACCATGTGTGCTAAAAGCATGCCCAACAATAGAAAACTAGGCTTGTACACTCCACTCCTAGTTGCTTGTCATCCTTGGGAAAGTGTTTCCATGGAATTTGTTGGGGGACTACCTAAATCTAGAAAAGGTCACGACTATTTATATGTTATTGTGGATAGGTTCAGCAAAATGTGTATTTTAATACCCTGTAACAAACAAATTACAGCTGAGCAAACTATAAAATTGTTCTTTCAGCATGTATGGGTTCATTTTGGATTACCCACTTCCCTTATATCTGATCGAGATTCTCGATTTGTTGGGAAATTTTGGTCTTGTCTATGGGAATTGATGGCCATCAGATTGAAGAAGAGCACAACTTTTAATCTGCAAACAGATGGCCAAATAGAGGTGGTCAATAGGGTAGTGATCCAGTTGCTCAAAGGCTATTGTAGCAAGCATCCCAAACTTTGGGATGAACACTTATGTTATGTGCAACAACACTTATGTTATGTGCAACATGCTTTCAACCGAGCTAAACATTCTTCTACATAGAGATCTCATTTTGAGACCTATTTTAGTTTCACACCAAGGTCTCCCTTGGATTTTTTCTTTGGTAAAGACATAGTAGTTGATGGACACAGTGAAGTGGACAAGGAAACCAAGTTCATTGAAGAAATGCAAGAAATTCACCAGGCAGTACAGGAACAACTGGAAAAGATCCAAGCCAAGTACAAGGTAAAGCATGATAAGCATCAAATTGAGCATAGTTTCAAAGTTGGTGATCAAGTCTGGCTGTATATCAACAAAGACAAAATACAAGGTGAGGGCAAGAAGTTGAAGCCAATAAGGTATGGACCTTTAAAGATACTTGAGAAAATTTGTGAGAATGCTTTTCGTCTTGATTTTCCAACTTACATGCACATCTTTTTAGTAGTTAATGCAGAAATATTGAGACTGTTTGAACCTTCACTGATTGAAGATCCCGAAGAGTAGAGTTAGTTGCCTTCTATTGATGATATGTTGCATGAATATCTCAATGAGTTGCAGGAAGATATAGTTCTCGACAAGAAGGTGAGAACTACACATAGAGGGGAGGTTGAGTACCTCAGGATTGGACTCAAAGATTCAAAACCAAGCAGTGCAAAATGGATAGAAATTGGGAAAGTGAGGAACCTATATCCTCACTTGATTGATGCTCAAAAACCAACTTTTGGTGGTCCAAAATCTTTTTTTTAGTGGGAAGGTCGTGATCCAAATTGGATCCTAGAACACTTTCTAAGTTTTCATGAACTCTTTAAAAATCATGCCAAAGTTTCAAAGTCTTATAAAGATCAAGCTTATCAGAGGTATCCTCATAACAATTGTAATTGGTGATCAACGCAAAGCAATGATGAGCATCGGCCCATGGTAATGCACGCTATCACAAATTAGCAAAACCAGAGGCAATTTCAATAAATGATGGTAGTTTCTGATATACGATTAGTCACAAGTCGCTAATCACATAGTGTAGGGAAAACCCCTCAAAGAATGAAAGGCTACAAGCACCTGGACTCGAAAAAATCATAAAATGTAACGGATATCATTTTGATTCCATCAGAAGCGGGGTCCCACAAAAAGTGGTAGGATATTGGAAGGGCTTCAAGCGGTAAGCAGTTTCAACCAAGTCCCACCTAATGCCACACAATGGTTACCATGCGTCCGGCGGAAGAGAGAGAAAACCGCTCACATTGGACGGATAAACACCATGTTACTTATTCGTCTGATATGGATGATGACCGTAGGATTTGGAGGCTCTAGAACAATGGTAGAGACGCATTCTAATTGATGACCGGATTTGACGAGGTTAATAGGCAAAGCTATATAGGATTTGAAGTCTGATGTGGATGATCCGTTGGTAGAAGGTCGTGTTTCGTGGGCATTCTTGGAAGTTAACGGAATAACAGCCATGTCCAATAGAGCTAACCCTCATCAATTATGAAATAGGTGGCCACCTCCCTATGAGGTGTTATACAGTGACTGAGTACGCAGGGCAGAGGGATTCAAATAGATAGAGGTAGGGGAACCAGAAAGCCAAGAAGTGGAAAGCGAATAGTAAGAAGCGGATTTGCTTTAAAGGCACAAGATGACAGAGAAAGAAAGTTAAGCAGTAAGTTAGAAGCATAAAGCTAAGAGCGGAAATAAGAAGTTGAGCTGACCTACAGAAGCAAAGGCAGCATCAAGCCAGAGTCAAGACAGAGATAGAGAGACTTAAAGAGTCTATGTGCTCCACAGAAGGCTTAAGGGGTTCAAGCACACTCCTCTATAATGTCTTTCATGTATGAGTCTCAGATTGGGCTACTGGAATCAGTAAAGAGAGTTTGTGTACTCCAGAGACTTGGGGGATCCAAGTACAGTCTTGCTAATTTGTATCTACTGTGTGAGACTCAAATTGAGCTCACTCTTGTAAAAAATCTGCTTGAAAACATAATAGAGAGGCCACCACTGAAGGCTGGACCATGAGAGGTAGCTCAAGAGTATTGGGTGAACTCCTTATTAAACTTTTTGCGTTATATGTGTTGCATGTTATGTTTTCTTTAACTGCTTTAATGTTTGTGCATTTCACAATCTTATCGATCCGTTGCATAAAATAACATAGGCACATCCATGAACATGAGTCTGTAATACCTTAATTGTTTGAGTTAGATCAATTTTAGATCAGGGTTACACTCTCTTTGGATCATATTTGATACCACAAAGTGGTATCAAAGCAGGTTGCGCTCTCTTTGGGTCATATTTGATACCACATAGTGGTATTAAAGCAGGTTGTGCTCTCTTTGGGTCATATATTATACCAAAAAGTGGTAGAAGAGCGGGTTATGCTCTCTTTGGTTCATATCTTATACCAAAAAATGGTATTCGAGTGGGTTTCATTCTCTTTGGGTGATGTCTAGTTTCTATTTTCATTTTGTGATATTTGATACCACAGGGTTGTATTATAGAACAGGTTCCATTCTCTTTGCGTTCTATTTGGTTTTGTTATCCTTATTGGTATATGATACCATGCAGTGGTATCGAAGTCTGTTGTGCTCTCTTTGGGTCATATTGGATACCACAGGGTAATATTAGAGCATCATTCACCCCTCATACTAGATGGGCGGTGTGTTTATCATGCATTCATGTCAGTTGCATATGTGTTCCTTATGCTTGCAGTCCATGTTCTTGTTGCATTTGCATGGTTGTGATCATAGTTGTAGTGATGTCTACATGTGAAGTTCGATGGTTTTGTTGTCGGGATGTGTTTGACATGAATGCATGAGAGTTGTATATGATTTTTTTATGCATGTCAGTGTCTATATGTTGTTATGCATGCATTTTCATGGTTATGGCTATGGTTATGAATTTATGGTAGGTAAAACATGCATTGTGAGGTCATTATATGAAATTAGGTCATAATGATGATATTGGTATGTTATGATGCTAATGATTTCGTTAAGATAAAGCAGGAGATGTAGATCATTAAAGTGAAGTTGCAACAATGGAATTCAGGGTAAGATCAGATCATCATACAAGCTTGCATGATGGGCATGTAGCTATGTTGCTTAATTTTGGTTATAAGAATTAGGGTTACTGATATGCTTGTCATTATATTATTATTATGGTTACATGTATGATAAATGTTTGTTTATTAGTGTAGTCATATGCACATGTGTTGGATAGTCATGAATGATAGTAACATGTGTTTGTATGGATTGTTATTGTTCCTTTATGATGGTTAACTTGATGATTATGTTATATGTTATTGATGATAATGTTATATGCTAATTTCTTGTTGTTATATGTGATCAGGTGGTCAAAAATTTGCTGAAAATTCAAATTTGTTAGATCGGTCTGGACCCTAAATGACTACATAGTTTTCTTCCTCCTAAATCTAGCATAACTTGTTTCACGCGAAACAAACTCCATATGCTCTGAGAAACATGTTTTGTTTGTTTTCCTAAACAATGAAGTTTTAAAAAAATTATATAGGCAACCTAGTCAACAGTTCATACTGTTTAGCTGGTACTCACTGGGCATGCCTATGTGCAAAGGTGACTATGCATATTACTATTTTCCTCTGGAGATTTAGATGGTGCCAAGTGACATGATTTTATTGGTGTTGATTTGGGTGATTTTGATTGGTTGGCTGGTGGCCAACGACAAGCTTCCACTTGGTGGGATCGACCCCCCTCGCTGCTTGCCTAACCTTGACCCATGGACCATCTATGGGCTAACATGTGCCAACATGAGGTCCACCAAAAATTGGGTTAAGGCTTGGGCTACAATGTCGGGGGTTGAAACCGTGACCTCCACACTCCAAGCACCAAGTCGAACCAACACGCTATACTTTGTTTATTGTTATATAATGGAATGCTGAATATATGTAAGACTAATGTGTTGCATCATCTGAAAAAAGGGCTAGCCCATGGTTTCATGCCACCCAACGAAACGACGCGCAGACTGGTGGGAGCCTGACTGGTGGGGTCGAGCCGTTGGCCTTAGCCCCGAGCACGTGGCCCCCCATGTCGTCCACAATTTCAGGATTAAGACCTCATTGGTGTGGAGTATATTGGGAGAGACCATCGCAAGAAACTAAATGTTTCATTAGTTAATGCAGGGCAAATGAAAATACCAGTGAATTTAAGGAAGAATTTAGTGCTTGTTATGAACAAACAAAAGAATGATGTTGATTATGAAGCGTTTGAAAGTTTTTATACAAAATTAAGATATTAATTTATTGAGGCGATTAATAAAAATAATGAGATGTTTTAGGAAGAAAAGGGATTGCCTCCCAAGAAGGGAATAAAACATGAAATACCATTGCAGAAAAATTGTCATTTTTCTAACATTGACATGTATAGGATGTCAATAATGGAAAATGTAGAAATACAAAAGCAAACCCAAGCGTTGTTGAACAAATGGATCATCCAAACATCTCCTTAGCCATATAGTTCACTTATTGTTTTTGTTCCCAAGAAGAACAGAAACCATGCCACTAAGTGGAACTTAACAAGTGGCTATAATCAAAGTAGAATTGCTTAAGGAGACACATGGAAGATGACATTGGAAACAAAACAAGGTTTGTTTGAATGTCTAGTTATGCTTTTTGGTATTTTCCATGCTCCTTATACTTTTGTGCGTATGATGAATGATGTATTGGAGCCATTTATAGATGAGATAGTCTATTTAAATGACAATTGCTTAAGGAGACACATGGAAGATGACATTGAAAACAAAACAAGGTTTGTCTGAATGTCTAGTTATGCTTTTCGGTCTTTTCCATGCTCCTTCTACTTGTGTGCGTATGATGAATGATGTATTGGAGCCATTTATAGATGAGATATTCTATTTAAATGACATCTTGGTTTTCAAAAAATCTCTTGATGAGAATGTCATGCATGTGAGAAAATTAATTGATGTCTTGAAGAAAGAACAAATGTTTTTGAAGATGTGAAAGTGTGAATTCTGTAAAACTTCTTTGGTGTGATTGAGGCATATTTTTGGAGGAGATGAGTTGAATATAGAACCATCCAAGATATATGTCATGATTAATTGGCCAATGGCCAAGATAGTCATTGGAGTAATAATTTTTTGGGAGCAACCCAATATTGGATAAAGTCTATTGCTAACTTTTCTCTTATCACAACCCATTTTCATGCATTGACTAGTGCGGAAAAGGTCTTCTAGTGTGAACAAAAGCATTAAAAGGCATTTTATGTCTTGAAAGAAAATTTGCATTTAGCTCATGTACTTGCAAGAAACTATGTCATGGGCACATTCCTCATGCAATATGGTAAGTTTTCATGTCATTCAGAAATTTTCAATGGTGTTGTGACAAAGTTGGAGAAATAAAGGCACTTTTGACAGAGAGGATCCTTACAATTATACGAGTTGGTCAGTAGGTATAAGAAAGGTATATACAACAAGTTTGATGATATCATTTCTAGGCCTAAGTTTAGTGAAACTACTTTATTCAAGCATTATTTTGCTTTCAATGAAGGCTATTTTCAACAATATGCATACTTTTAAAATGTACATTTAGACTTGAGTCAAGAGAGCCAAGTAGGGGACTTTGATTACCATTTTCATCATAATTTGTTGTACCATCCTGGTAAGAAGTATGTTTGTATTGATGGTGACATGGAAAAATCCAAGAAGTTAATTGAACAATTCCAAATGGTACCTCAAATAGTTCAAGATCAACTTGGAAAGAACCAAGACAAGTACAAGTCAAGGCACGACAAGCATCAAGTAGATCAAACGTTCCAAGTTGGTGATGAAGTTTTCCTTCAAATTATCAAAACGAGGCTCCAAGGAGAAGGTAAAAAGATGAAACCAATTAGATATGGTCCATTCAAAATTTTGGAAAAGATTGGTGACAATGCCTTCAGGTTGGATTTGCCTTCATATATGCAAATTTATGTTGTTGTTAATGTGGGAAATTTAAGGTTGTGTGAGCCTCCTTTCACTGAATATCCGGGAGAGAATGTTAAAATTCCATCCATTGAATATTTCTCTCCTGAATACTTTGATGAACTACAGTAAGACACCATTCTTTATAGAAGGAGAGGATCTTGAAAATGAGGGAATGTGGATTACCTTCGTGTGGGGCTTAAAGGAGAAAATCCTTCCAAATCCAAATCGATCAAGATTGGAAAGGTGAGGGAACTGTATCCTCACCTCCTAAACAACTGAAAGTGATCTTTTGGGGTCCAAAAGCTTCTAGTGGTGAGGAACGATTAGGTGCAAAAACGTTTTCTCAAAATTCGAAGTTGTTGAATTGGTGTGCAACCTAAATAAACACATAGTGCTCATCATCCTAAGTCCGGCACAAATCAGGTCACATGAAACAGACTCTATATGCTCCCATAAACATGTTTTGTTTATTTTCCTAAAAATCTGAATTTAAAAAAAAAACACACAGACCAGTCAGTAGTCTGTACTGTTGACGTCGTGCTGACTGGGCATGCCTACATGGTAGGTTGACTATGAATATCATTGTTTTCCTCCAGTGATTCAGATTGTTCCAAGTGGCGGGATTTTATTGGTGCTGATTTTGGTGATTTTGATTGGTTAGTTGGTGGCCAACCATAGACTACCATGTGGCTTAGCCAGGGTCCACCACGTGGTATCCTGATGGCCACCAAAAATTGGGTTAAGGTCCAAGCAATAGTGGTCGAGGTCAAATGCACGACCCCTAAACCCCAAGCACCAAGTCTAACCAACACACAATAATTTGTTGTTTTTTATACAATGGAATATCACGTATATTTAAACCTTATGTGTTGCACCATCTGAAAAGGGGGTCAGCCCATGGGATTATGCCACCCAATGGAGACACGGGTGGAATGATGTGGTTTAGACAACAAGGACTGGCCATTTTCCTTATTCTTGGGCACGTGGTCCCCCATGCGGTCCAAATTTTCGCGATTAATGCCTCATTGGACATTTAATCCATATGAAAAATTCACCCAAAATTAAGTGAAATCAACACTCGGGTAGTGGAATTGGAGGTAAATTTTTAGGATGGTGCTGAATTTTGGGGAAATTGAGCTGCGATTAGTAGAAAGACTTGGGAAATCCATAAGGTCTTCCATTCTTGACCAAATCATCAGCAGAAAGAGGTTGGACAAGATTGTTTGGGCATTTTGGAGACACTGAAACAAGTTTCAGAGCTATTTGAGCATTGAAAACTGATGCATTCACACTTTTGACCATAATAGAGAGGGCCAAGCCATTGGAAGTTGGACCAAGGAGACATAGCCCATGCGGGGTGAACTCCTTCATCATGTCTTGTTGTGATACTGTTTTGGTGATGTTCATGTCTGTTATATGTTGTTGTTCATTCATTTTTTTATGTTAGTTTGTACATGCAATTTACATAAAAACATTCAAAAACTCATGTTAAAACTTGCAATTAGCCTCATGAAACCTTAAGCACTTTTACATATTCTAAAGAGGAATTTAGCACAACAAAACTAATTTTCCCATTCATATCAATATGTTAGTTAAAAATTTAGGTGGTCGCATTATGATATTGATGTTATATGCATCATTATAAATTGGATTGGCCTATGTTGATGGTTAGGGTTATGAAGTTAAGGTATGAGTTTGATTATGTCATCTATTTTGTGTTTGAGTGTGTGATTATGCCATCTAGTTTATTTACTTAACATGGAATGTTTTCGACTTGGTCGAGTGTTTCATGAATTTCATAATATGACTATGTAAATGTAAGATTTCTCGAAGGAATGAACTTGTTTTAAGATGGCTTTACTCACACATATGTATTGAGATAGATGATATGTGCTTGAGCGTAAGTAGGTGAAAATTGTAGCATTATGTCTAACGTGTATGAGTTGACTATGGATTATGACACGATTGTTAATCTTGGTCATGGTTGATCTCAAATTGGTAGATATGCTATCTTGATATTTGGAACATGTGGCTGACATGTGTGTTCATTTACAAGGCGTCCCAATTGGCACAACAAGGTAACATAATTGGTATATTGTTACATGTATTTATGCACTGATAGTTATGTGTTATGGAAATATGATACAAAGAATTTAATGGAAAAGAAATTGCCATGGAATCTTGAAGAAGGCTCAAATTGAGATTTACCCTGGAAGAACTAGGAACCCATGGGGATTGAATCATGGTGTCTATTAAGATTCTTGTGATTTGGATACCTTGTCATTTGCGTGTGCTTGATTTGCATTTTTTTTATGTCTAGTGCATGATCATGCGATTTTGTTTATGGTGTCATATTGTTATTGGTCTTCATGATTTTCTTCTTGTTTTTTTCTTGTTCTTTACTTTTATGTTTTGAGGGTCTTGGTAATTGGTTGGGAAAGAAAAAAGTTGATGGAACACTGGGAGAGCTACGTGGAACCCAAAAGGTGATGTAAGGCTCAAATGAATCCTAATGCATGTATGAGGCTAGCAAAAGGTAGGAGTATGATATTTGATTGGATTTGTCGGGTATATTGTGATAAATGGACGATGGTAGTACAGACATGAGAAAGGTAACTATAAGGGTAAAGCAAATGTATTTTAGCCATGAAATTCCTTGGGTATGTTAGGAACTATTGCTATCAACGTTGTGCATATTTTGCATGGATAAAAGGTGTTATCTTAACCTTGACCTTATACTATCTAGAAATTATGTCATGATCATGATTATGTTGATGTTGATATATGTATACTTTTATGTATGTCATGTATGATAGGGTCTCCATGGATCATGATTGTCTAATGATAATGGTTATATGCATTAATGTATGAATGTATGTCATTTGTATGACAAAATCATGATCGTTCTATGATAAATATCATATCTATGAATGTATGTATCTATGTCATTGTCTGACAAGGTCATCATGAATCATTCTTATGGAGGAATGATTTATTATACAGGTGAATGGCATGAAGAGATTGTTGGTTCATGAGGAATCAAGTGAGAAGATTTTCCTGGCAGATATCCAAGGGTAGTATCATGTGAATATAAGTTGATATTATATGATTATACCATGTCTATGTCTATGTTATCGATATGCTAATGTAGAGAGATACATCAGCGAAATGAAAACAACATCATCTGTGACATGCTATGATAAGCATGGATGGTGGAGAGAAACTAGAAGTGAGGTTGCTAGGTAGAGGCAGTGTGGTCTTGGATGTGCAGTGCTATTGTTGTGTATATGTTGTCCATATTTTATATTCAATAATTGTACCTATCACATTGTATGCATATTTCATATGCAGAGATGGGTATTGATGGTGCTATGTAGATGTTGGATATGCATCGTTGTGTACATATCGTAGTGTGCGCATGATGGATATGAAACATTGTTTACATATGGTATTATGTGCACGTTGGATATGCAATGTTGTGTACATATGATGCTATGTACATGTTTTATATGCAATGATATGTACATGTGGTGTTGTGTGGAGGTTATACAAGTGGTACTATGTACATATGGTATTGTGTGCATGATTGTACATGTGGTGTTGTGTGAATGTGTTGTTGTGTGAAAGGGGTATTACGTACATGTCGTGCATGTGATGTTGTGTACATATGATGTCTTGTACATGGGTGGATATGGTACTATGTACATTTTGTATTGTACACACTGTACAGGTGGTGTGGTGTACATGTGGCATTGTGTACGCATTGTTCAGGTGGTTTCGTGTACATGTGATGTTGCGAACATGTTGTGTAGGTGGCATTGTGTACATGTGGTATTGTAAATGTTATACATATAGTACTGGTGTACACGTGGCATTGTGTGCATGTCATACATATTGTATTTCGAGAATTTAGTACTATGTATGTGGTATCATGACATATGTATTCATTTTATTGTACTCTATAGATATTTGTGTTGTGTTTTAATCCAAGTGTATGTGCATGTATTATGTTGTGGTGTAGACCAGATGTAGGAGTATGTATTGTGTTGTGTTGTACACTAGGTGTAGGAGTATGTGTGGTATGTCAGGTGTAGGGTCATGTATTACATGTTGTTGTATGTCGTGTGCGATTGTATGTGTGTGATGCACACTATGTGTATGTGCACATGGTTGAGGAGAAGGCATTGGGTATTTGTCAGCTATGACACCTGATTTGGCGTGCATACAAAATAAAGACAAAGGTAGAAGCTAAGGATTGATTAAAGGATAAGTATCAATATTTTATTTTAGTTTTATTATGCATGTGATTTGTGATCCTAGTCTATGATGATTACATCTCATCTATGATTATGACTTATGATGGTTTTATAATTTTGATCTATGATGGTTGTGTTTTTAGATAACTTGATGTGATATTTTTATACATGATGATATGGTCAAAGATGCTAGTTTGACTTGTTGTGACAAGAAGCGAACATAGTTGTAAGTGTACCTTGTTGAAGGGCCACGAATGAGGTGTGACTTGAAGTTATTTTGAATTATTTTGAATCTAACGGAAATTATGTTCTTGGTACAGGAGATCATGAAATGCCTAGTTGGGTGGTCGAAACTGACGACAATCATTAACAACAAAAACAAAAGGCATTGGAACATGCAACAATATGTTGGTAAAGCATTCAGGAGGAGGGCCATTATCGGACACTAGTACCCGATAGTGTCCATTAATTCTGATGAGCATTCTATGACTAGTATGATGGTTTTAAGGAAGGGATACGCCTTGTTTTTTGGACCTTCCAATGTGAGGAAACCTTTCTGAGGGATGGACAACCCGGGATGGGGGTGGAAACAGAACCTGCAAGCTGTGTGACTGCATGGGAGGGGGTGACCGAATTGCCTAAGGGAATGTGTGGTAGAGAAGGGAAGGATGAGGATATATTTTTTTTGGTAATTAGAAATTCTTGATGGAATCAAATGTGCATTGGGATTGTGACCTCAAACACTGAGCTGGAAATTGTTCACTATCAGGAAAAATAACACAATATTATAGTGTTGGAAATCAGATGCATATTTGACCTTATAGTGGATTATGGACTTCCTGGGAAGGAGGTGAATCATGGAATTACATTGAGGGTGGAGGTGCACGCCCCTAAATTCCCTTGTTGTGGATCCAGCCATCATATCCTTTTATTTGCTGGTTTAGAAAATGTAAGTATGGTATATGTGTACTATTGTAAATAGTACATCAAGCTATATTTATAAAGCTCCATAGATAATATGATTATTTACTAGGTGAAGCAAATGTGTAGGTGTGCTTATGTGGTTATTATTGTAAATATTTTAATGACTTGTGTTATAAACCCCCAGAAAACGATATGTTTGTCATGTTTTAGAATATGGTCATTGTAAACATTGCAACACGCTATGTTATAAAGCTCCATGGGAAGTTTGTTTTGTCTTCAAAAAAAATTGTTTATAGGTGTCATTGAACATCGAGGAGGATGATCCCCCAAGGGGGGGCTTCTATAACATCCTTGGTTAAACATCCATGTAAATAAAAAAATATAACACCACGATCAAGACACATGTATTCCAAGATGAATGTTGGGAAAAAAATCATGGTGGGCGTTCGTTCGGTTTATTATGGATAAGGAAATTTAAAAAGGTAGTGGACAAGGATTTGGAAAGAAAAAGTGGGATTAGTTGGAATTTTATTTATGACAATAATGGAAATTATAAGAAAACAAAGGTGAAAGATCACAGGTTAGACGTGAGGAGGAGATTTAAGGAAAATAATGGAAAATGAAGAAAATAAAGGCCTCATTGATAAAAAAATATTATGAGGATCATTTCACAACCTTTTAGCTGAAGGTTTTGCTCAAGTTTGGTGAGTGTAACCTTTTGTCCCTTCAGTTTTGGAGCTCTCATTCTATTCTCTCTCTCATACTCTTGGACATAGATATTTGTTGGAGAACTCTTGGAGAGTGTTGGATGCTTGGAGCAAGAAGGAAAATGAAGAGTAAGAAAGCAGTAGAGGATATTAGGATCATCCGTTACATTGGGTTTTTCTTGTAGGTAATGACTTCCATGTATGTTTTCCTCACTATTTTTAGCATGCATGGAACATGCGTGTGGTTTATTGGTCATGATATGTCATTGGCATGGAGTATTTCCTAAATTGATAGTGGATTTTTATACACATTCCATTTTTTGGATACCCATGGTTTTATGGGTTCATTTGTTTTTTTTTTTTTTTCTGGTTGGTTCTTATGTTTCCTTGAGCTTGGGTTGAGTTACTAGTTTAGTGGAGCCTTGGTTGGACAAACACTCTAGAATCCCTGTAATGGATTAGGTTTAGTTACTAGTCTCGAAGCCTTGGTTGGACAAACACTCTCGAAGCCCTGTAACAAATTGGGTTGAGTTATTATTCCTAGAGCCTTTACTGGAAAAACACTCTAGAGACCTTGATGAGTTGAGCTACTAGTCCTGGAGCCTGGTTGGACAAACACTGTAGACCCCCACAATAACCATGGGTTGAGTTACTAGTCTTGGAAGCCTTCGTTGGAATAAATTATTTGGAGCCCTAGAAGGCTTGGGTAGAGATGAATCTGATGATGGTTTGTGATGTCTAACCATGAGGTGGAATCACTATCTGATGGGTTGAGGTAGTTTGGCCTCTAGAATCCTTGGTTTATTTTTTATGGATTGTTCCATGAGATCCCACATTCATGCTTTGAATATGGCACAAGGGTGACTGGATGAATAGAGATTTGGATCAACCATGTCTATGGTAAGGTGGTTCATGTAGGTTCTAAAGCTAGTTGGCCTTTGCATCATTAAAATGAGGTTATTTCTCGATCTTCATGAGTTTTATATTGTTTTATATGTGGATTATATGGTTGTCGTTTACATGGTATTTTTGTTGTTATTATGCTGGTTGATGAACATGTATTATGAAAATATGTATGTCAGGATCTCATCATGTTTTTACTTGTAAATGAATGAACAATGTATCTATGGCCTAATAGATGAAATTATAGGTCATATGTTGAGGCATCAATGTTTCTTAGTGATTCTTAGATAAGTATGAGACGCCTATGCTTAGTTATACTGTTAAGACCTGTAGCTTTAATGTTTGTTACATGTTTGATGAACTGCCTTTCATGGATAGTATGGGTCCAGTCTAGTCCATGTTGATGTTTTTGCAAATGTATCTTTATTTTATTGTGAAATTTCATTTTTTGAAGTTGTCATTGAGTTTTCGACAATTACCTGGGCTTTGGGCTTGAACACAAATTCTAAATTTGTGGGCAGAACACTAGGGAAACAAATCCCTAAAATATTCCTTGCCCTTTATATGAGAGCTTCTTGAGCCTCCCAGATGCAACCTTGTCCATCTTAAGGGAGTGTCCAGGGGTTTGATGCACTGAAAATTTAATTGGTCTGAGGGGATGGTTACCTAAGTTGTTGGGATGGCTCCTTGAAATTCTATTGATGATGTGTAAGGTCTATGTGATGTGTTCTTCTAGTTCCACTTCTTTAACTGAGACTTAGGGAGTTGAATAATATCATAGTAACTTTTCATCACATGGTTACCTCGGTTGGTTGGTTACATGGTTAGATGTGGGAGGAGGGTGTTACAAATGTCTCTTGTACCTCTCAACATAAGGGTACTTTAGAAGGATGAATCACATTACTATGGACAAGGTGAGGAATATGTTGTCAACTTATCGATTGAGTATAACATATTACCTCATCAATGAATTACCTTATCCAAACTTGTATGGTGACAGTCCTGAAGAATTCTATATTGATAAGAAGGTAAAATATTTTCACCTAAATTTTCATGGATGTGTAGCATTTATGCATATTGTAAATTAGAATGGAACCAAGTCATATGAGAAATCAATGAAATTAATTTTTTCCCAGAAACATGAATGGTGAGCTTGATTACTGTTTGTGGGATGTATTTAAAAAAATATTGGAAATAGCAATATAATATCAAATATGTGTAAAAGGTACATAGGTGATATGGAGAGAAAAAAAATTATTACTAGGTTTGTAGAATTGGAGAAAAATTTACCACCAATGTAGGAAAATGGCGAGTAAATTCATGAACATGATGGAAAGTAAGTGGAAAATGGTAGATAGTAGAAATGGGAAACCTTGTACTACTCATTACATGATATCAAACTAAAAAGCATACCACCTATTGAGAAAATACCTTTTATTAATCTCAAAGGTTATCTAGTTGAAGAAAATGATATTACAAGCCAAGATATCATCTTGCGACCATTTCCAACTAGGTGTGGATAGCAACTTAACTCATCTTAGTTGAGGAGATATGGATTTTTCAAGATAAAATTTGAATTTATTCGGCCCCAATCAAGTCAGTCCTCCCATAGGGAAGGTCATCCCTACTTGCATTAATTTACCCTTGTTTTGGGGTCAATTATGCCCATAAACAGGTTTTCCTCTCTCACATTTCAACCAAGTGATTTAGCTAAGCAATAAAGAGAAATACAACCTATTTGAGTAGTAGAAGAACAGGTTCATATCTCATGAACTCGGTGAAGAAAGGTTGAAATAAGGGATATTCAAAAATGTTTTGATTGCTCTAGCTAGGTATTTTTCTAGGAACCTAGTATTGGTCAATTTATGAAGCAATTAAGGAAGGATGTTGGCCTCCTTCTTAGGCTAATTTGTCCCTGTAACATTTCTGTAATTAAACCCTGTAAATAGATTTTAATTTGGCCCTTTTGTAGGCCCTAACCTTAGCCATGAAGAATCATCTATTTGTCCCTAAAGTAGCCTCTATTTGGTCCTAAAAACCCTCTATTAAGCCCTAAAGAACTCCTATATTCGACCCTATAACAGATCTTTATTCAACCCTTAAGTGGCCTCTATCCAACCTTATAGTAGACTTTAATTAAGCCCCTCTTGCAAAAAGTGCTAGAATATATTGAACCTAACTAAATTCTAATCAATAGCTGACTTAGAGTATGATATGAAGTTGATGAAAAGTATGATAAGTAGTTTGTTTTTCATCCTACCTTGAATCTTGTTTTTCATGTAGTTTTGGAGTGTTTTTGGATCTTATACTGGAGCAGGTTTTATGAGAAGAATTGAAGTCTACCTTGAACTAGCTTATCAAGTTGGTTCGTGAAGAGGATTGGCATCCTCATTCATTTTCAAGATTGGTTCTTGGGCTTGTTGAATAGGATTGGTGTCCTGATTTTGCTACAAAGTTGGTGCTATAGTTTGTAAAAAAATTATTTTTATCCTTATTTGATAGGTTGGATCTTAAATTTGTAAAGGATGGTTGGTATCCTCATAATGATATCTAAGACAAATTACATAAGTAATTTTAATTTTTATTTCTTATGTCTTGAATGGGTTTATTCTTCATATTTCTATAAAATTTTAAACTAGAAAAAATAAGAATTGAATAAAATACTAACTCACCCATCCTCCCTCAGTATTTTTAACAACTAATATTATAGCTATGTTCTTCAAATCAAAGTAGCAACTGAAAGAAGTATTTTCAATCACAATTGACAATAGAGAAGCACTTAAAGGTCCACACTTTCATGGGACAAATTTTTCATTTTGGGAGATCAAAATGAAGCACTATATGATGTCTTTATTGTTTAACTTTCGTATTCAGTTATAGATGGATATAGGCTCCAATCTCCTCTTCCAATAGACCAAGGCAGGAAGAAAAAATATGAAGCAAATTCCAAGGATTTAAACTCTATAACAAGT
This sequence comes from Pinus taeda, assembly GCA_000404065.3. Taxonomy (NCBI): domain Eukaryota; kingdom Viridiplantae; phylum Streptophyta; class Pinopsida; order Pinales; family Pinaceae; genus Pinus; species Pinus taeda. The sequence continues at coordinate 6,501 of APFE030991294.1, read as the reverse complement.
GGATTTTTAGATTTCGCAATTCACCAAATATATGGGTTTTAAACCAGCTAAAGAAATTTGTGATGAACTTACTAATTCTATAAAGGAGATGACAAGGTAAAGAAGGAAAATATTCAAACATTTAGAAGGAACTTTTAAAGTATCAAAATGAATGATAAACAAGATATTATTTCTTAATTTTTCCCATTAGGTGAAGTAGTTAACTCTCTCGGAAGGCTCTGAGAAGATGTTAAAAAAAAACTTGTGCAAAAGTTTATGAGATCTCTTCTATATCATTTTGATGGTGATGTTTGGTCCATAGATTAAATAAAAAAAGTTAAACACTTTATCAATGGAAGACATTCGTGGAATTCTCATAGCATATTATTAAGCTAGGACAGTAACTCCATAAATGAATTGTATTTTTTCATTAAGAGAAAACATGGATATATACAAGGAGAGGGAGACTATTGGGCTTCATCTCCCATTGTCTCTTCATATTCCAACATCCTTTATTTTCTATTTAAAATATTTACATGATTTTTCCTAATCCCAATGATTAGGTGTCAAATATATCCTCCCTAATCTAGAGGGATGTTGGTGAGTCCAAGCATCATTCTGAAACTTTCAAACATTTATCTTCCAAGCACTTTGGTGAAGATGTCTGCAATCTTCTCATTTGTGGAAAAATGTCATAGATGGATTGTCTTAGCCTCAACATGATATCATATTATATGATATTTTGTATTAATGTTCTTGGTTTGATCATGGAACTTTGGGTTCTTGGACAAATTTATTGCATAAGTGTTGTTAATAAAAATAAGAGTTGAATGCACTTGTTTCTCGTATAAATATTCTAGAATATTCTTGAGCCACACAATTTCCTTCATTGCTTCAACTACTACCACATATTCTTCTTTGGTTCTGGAGTATATTAGAACAAATTATTTCTGTGAACTCTACGAGATAACTCCTGATCCAAGTCCCATAAAATAACATGAAGTAGATAATCTAGTTTATTTATCTCCATTAAAATCTGAATTAGAGTATCCAATCATGTTGAAGTCAACTACCTGTGTATACTTGAGGCCAATGTCTTCAGTTCCGTTCAACAATAAAAATAAAATACCTTCTAGTGGAGGTTATAACGAGGGATTTTAGTGTTACAAAATTGGAAAAAATTGTCAAAAAACCCTTTGCTAAAACATATGTTTGTGGTAGTGGATATTTTAGCAGAGATTATAGCAGTAATTCATCACATCTAAAAAAATTTGGGTTTTAAGAGGTTTCAATGAATGTTTTTTTAATGGTGAGCTTCATGAAAAATTAGCACCAATGCACTAAATTTATATAAGCATCAAGTCTGTATACATTAATAAAAGCACCGATGTGTTGAATGCAAAGAACATCGATGCCTAAAATATATACCTCCCAGTGCATATATATTAAAAATTTCCTTTAGGAATTCTCTTCAGGAACAACACTGGGGAAAGCATAAAAATTTTGCAGACCTGGTGCTTTTATATAAACTCGCAACTCCAAAAAGCACTGACGCACTGTTGATATAAACTATCTTTTGTTGTTAATTTGAATAATGCAGTGGGGCTAGAAATAATATTTTGTAGCACCAGGGAATTAGTTCAATGAAATCACTAGTGATTTAAGAATTACAAGTCCTTGGGGTGTTAAATGCAAAAAATACTTGTCCTTGAACAATATAAGGTCTTGGTGTTGTAGCTTTCCTAAAATATAATGACCATGAAAATTGATATTGTTGTAACTATGATTTTAGAAAAAATAATGCACCGATGTGTGTTTACGTTACAGACGCATGGTTTTTTGTATGATATTTTATTTTAGAAACATTAACCTATGACAATGAAATTATTGTGGTTTTTTAAATCTGTTATTCATATAAATATCAACATATACCTTATAACAATATTCATATAAAATAAATTTTTATTAGTGCATTTGTATATGATGTTTGGATAAATTTTTATATTATGAGATTTCACATCTCTTCATTATAATATTTAATTATCCATATATTTAATCAATGGTGTAACATTTCATAGTGAGATTCGATAACATAATAGAATAAATTAAAATGTATTTTATTATATGTTAGTAAGAGACTCTTTGTCATACGAAATAGGATAGTTATTGGTAACCTCTTGTCTTTCAATTGGGAAACTATGTCTATACATTAAACAAAATGTCTATTTTTCACATACAATTATTTCAAAAAATACAACAACATGCATTGGTATCTAAATATGTCATCATTTTTTGTTGGAATTGTTGCTAGTAGTCAAGATAATTCCATAACTAGTGTTATTTGGATGATTTTTTTTTTGTATTGCATTGATTTTTTTTGTCTTCTTGATTTTGTTCCATCTGCAAATAAAAAAATAATATCTAATGGGTGCATTTACATTAGTAAGAATAAATGAAAATTGAAATAAATGACATCAATCAGTGTAAATTCAATAACAATGTACCACAGAAAGAAGTGACTCGTGAACTATACACATGGTTTCAAAACCAAGTCTAATGCCTTGTTACAATAACTCCTCTATTGGTGTAGTTCCATAGTTTCCTCCAAGTTTTATACCTTATTATAAATCATAGATTTAATATAAAGGATTGTTTTGTTATATTAATTATAAATTCAGAGAAGTAAAACAACATAGATACATACAAATCTAACAATTAATTTTTGATATGCCAACATATACTTAGAATTGATATTTAACCAAATGTCAATCAATTCTTCTGATGGTTCTTGTTTGTATGTTAGCACCTATTTGAAGACATTAAAGGATTTTCGTTGTAAAAAAACTTAAAATACAGAAAAAAATGAAACCTTGGGTTGTTACAAGGAATTTTTAAAAATCACTCACAAACATTTCAACACTTTTCTTCCTTGTCATCCTGTGTTTTTATTGAATGAGTTCCATTTTTTTTGTTTTCTCCAAGAAAATACTTGAAAATTAGTACTTAATGCTAAATTATTTATTTATATGCACAAAGTAAATCATGATTACATATATTTGAAGAACATTATTGTTGATATTACTCCTCCTATTATGTATCTTGTCCATTTCATTTTGTTGACCAGTGGTTTTTATTGTTGTTAATCCAAGCAACACTAGGGGCTAACCCGATCTTGTCGTTGGATTGTGTTATATTCTTTCCACAACTAACCTATGCAGTGAACTGGGGGGTTAGGGGGGGGACGGAGCCCCACCTTCGTTGTGCCGATTGCACAGCGGGGGGGTCACAAGTGGGGTGGTAGCGCCCTCTGTCCAAGGGGTTTAAGGGGGGCGGGTAGCCCCCCTCTATGGGGGTCCTGGGCAGCGCCTTGGGAAATTATTTTTTGGACCCTATATTAGGTTGGGCAAACCTACCCATGGTTTTCGGTCCATGGTTTTGGACGCGATGGTTTTTGGTCCATGGTATTGAATGCTTCGGCATATATAAATATGTATTGTAACATTGGAAGGAACATAATGAAAAATCAAGCTGGTAGTACCGGTTTTGGGATCCAATGGGAAATCTCTGTGTATATGTGTTTTATGTGTTATGCTCTTGCATTTTTATTTTTCTTGTGATTTAGAATTCGTATGTAGGTAATTTCT